>LUCH01000653.1:35069-136225 GCA_013368495.1 Paragonimus heterotremus | reverse complement strand
ATAGTACCTTTGTTTAAAGGCAAAGGTAGCAAACAATGCCCCGACAGTTATCGGGGCATCAGTCTGCTGAGCTGCGCAGGCAAGCTGTTTGCCAGAATCTTTTTGAACCGACTGAATAGGGATGTGTTGGAGGCTAATGCTCCTGAGAAGTGCGGATTCGGGGCGAATTGGATTCTGATCGACCTGGTGTTCGCTGTTCGACAGCTTCAGGAGAAGTGCCGGGAACGGAGCCAGCCCCTGTATGCCCTCTTCGTCGACTTCGCCCAGGCTTTCGATTCCATGAGCCGCGAGGCGCTATGGACGGTGCTTGGTAAATTTGGACGTCCAGGTAAGTTCGTCAATGTGATTAGATTGATGCATGAGGGCGAAAGTGCAACCGTGTGGATCTACCTCTGAAGATTTTGACGTTGTCACTGGCGTGAAGCAGGGTTGTGTCCTGGCTCCATCCTTATTTAGCTTATATCTGACTGCCATGCTAACAGTTGCTTTTCAGGTCTCTGGGAAGGACGGTGTTAAGGTAGAGTACCGGACGGATGGGCGCCTTCCGAATATTCGACGTTTCGGCTCCCCAACCCGGTTGCATACCTCGATGATGCGCATGTTTCTGTTCGCAAATGATAGTGCGCTGTTTGCACATAGTGCGAACGAACTACAGCGACTGGCCACGGCTTTCGCGACCGCGGCATCCAAGTTTGGACTGGATATCAACACAGATAAGACATTTTCTTTATTTCAGTCTTCTCTGGGTGGAAGTACTATCTGTGCACCTTTACCCCCAAATCCGTGTTAATGGAGATGTTGTCAGCAGCTGCACAGATTTTTGCTGCTTGAACAGCAATCTGTCTGTGGACCGCGAGTTGAGAGCTCGTGTAGCAAATGCTAGTACTGCTTTCGGACGTCTTGAAAGACGTGTTTGGAAGAACCACAGCCTGAAGCCGAGCACTAGGCTATTGGTTTACCGCTCATTGGTGCTGTCCATACTGCTGTACGGTACTGAAACGTGGACATTGTATCAGCGGAACGTGCGCTATCTGAGCCTCTTCCATTTACAGTGTCTAAGACGCATCTTGAGTATTCAGTAGTCGGATATGGTTCCGAACGCTGAGGTACTGCGGCGAGTGGACATAAACGGGATGGAAGCCTTTCTGATGTTGAATCAGGTTCGTTGGCTGAGTCACGTCTGTTGGATGGGCGATGACCGTATTCCGAAGCAGCTGCTGTATGGACAACTGAGATCAGTTAAGCGGAATTCTGGTGGTCAAATGCTGAGATACCAGGATGCTGTGCAGGTAAGTCTTTCACGTTGTAAAATTGATTGTCGATATTGGGAAGGCTTAGCGTTGAACCGGACTGTTTGGAGGAATACAATTCGGACGGGCGTCCGCGAGTTCAACGAGCAGTTATTGCGCAGCGGAGAACAAGAGCGCGCGGTACGGAAGGAAACCATCGGTGTCGTAGGTCGTGATGACTTGACTATATGGCGTTGCGATGTGTGCAGCTGCGAATACGCTGGTCGTCTTGGATTAGTAGGTCACCAGCGTACTCATAGTGCGCCGTCGGCGAAGAGACGACGAGTACATTAGGCTCAGGTAAGTCATGTCAGTATATCCATTCTACTTTTAATTACTGCGTCGACCAAGATTATGGTCATTCGGCAACTAATCCTCTCCTCTTTTCAGAAATTCGGGTGTCTGCGATCTTCTACCCATTCTTTTCTTGAGCTTTGTTGGTGTATTGTATGATGAATCGTCTGTCTGATATTTTCGTAGTTCAACTTTGAGCTTTGTTTTTCAACTTTATTCTCTCTGGAATGCATTAGCATGCACACGTATACTGAAATGCTTCTTGTATAATATTTTACATGTCCTTATCAGTTTAGATCCTATCGTTGCGGTCTCTGTTTATTTTCCGGGAGATAAGAGTTTCCTTCTCGTACTAGCCATTCAACTGGCCAACCAGCATTGGTCGGCTGGACACAAAGGCCTCATTCACACACCTGCTGGTCTTATTCCTTCGGTTTTACACCAGATACGTGGTGTGTGAGTGGAGCTGCAAGTGGTGCAGCGCAAGCCACTCAGGGTGATGGTTTAAAGCTCAAGCGTCCTTTGGCTTCGGTCACTGTGACAAGCCAATCCGTTTCAGATGCGGCCAAACAAGTGCCACATACCGATACTTAATGGGCAGTTCATCAAGTAGAAACACTAACAAAGGAAAACGTCAAACTGCTTCATGAGAGCACGGTCGTCCGATCGGCATCTAATGAAATCTCGAGTGTGGAAACAAGAGGGATGTTTAGACTAAATGGTTAGATCAAAGTAGGAAATGAGCCTCACAAGAAACTCTTCTGCTTCTTGATGGAAATCCGCGGACGCTGAGAGCGAGTCGAAAGTCATGCTATCAATGTTATATTGTTAGGTTTTACCACAAAAATTCCTTTCCAATGTCCAGGCTGTCCGTAATTGCTATCGACGTGTCGTACTGAGGGACTCAGCTGTGTTCACAAGTGTTTTTTATCCGAAAAAGACCATTGATGGTTTTGGTGATGTGCTCGCAGTAGCTGGTTTGAGTCAACCTTGGACTGAAACGAGAATGCGACAGTTTATCTTACCGCGCTGGCACATTCCAACAAAACAACGAGTCAATGCGCTCTTTCTACACATTCAGATTATGGTCATTTTCCCATGAATTTATAGTTTCAAAGCTCCCAGCATGCAGCTCGCATCTTAACTCAGTTGACAACCTTCGGTGAATTTTGCCTCGTAAGTATGCCTGACCGCCTAGCAGTCAGTTTGTCTGTCGAATTAAAGAATGCGTCAAAGAAAGAATGGTACAGTATGGATCTTGTTGCTTGTGTACTGCTTGTCTGAAGCATACCGAAACGATTTATTGAAGTTTTGGATCGAAATGGACTGGCTACATCTTACTGAACTTCCCCAACCACGCTATATACTTATCTTATTCCGATATATTTTTTTATCACGCTTGCTCAAAGACCAAAACATTTTTCTACTTGTGTCTAGTTAATCTTTCTCTTATCATGTTAAAAATCATGAAAATACGAGTTCCCTCCTACGGTTCACAGCACCACTCATCGTGTGGATTTCACTTGTTGGTTGATATGTTCAGGGTGTGTAGCTAGCCTTAGTCAATCGCATGACTTTGTTGGCACATACGGTCTTGATTTCTCTCAGAATATTTGTTACATACTTGTGCAGCAAATGCGGAACTTATGTGAACTGTCTCTATCGTTTCGTTACGACCATTACTGATATAGTGGTGAGCAAAATGGATCCGTGATGGTTTGTATTTGGCTACTCAGAGTATTGAATATTGGGAGTTGCAGTGTACGAAAATTAAGTGCTTCAGACTATGTATCAGCAAAGTTAGCTAAAAACAAATTGACTGTCCGTATCATTCTATCGCTGATGATATGTATTAGTTGTGCAACGATGTCTGATTTGGTCCGAGCACACTAAAATGCATATACCTAACCCAAAAAACGTCTCTTCGCTGGATATCTTGTCGAGTCTGTCATGTCAACTTAATCGTTCTCTCCTGATGTGCTCCTCCCTCATTTCACGTTTTTGATCCTGCGTTCTCTGAGATAAACGCGTTTACAATTAGGCTAGATCGAACATCATCATATTTTTGGTATTTGTGGGCATTTTTCTAGAAGTGACCCCCTCCCCAAAAGAAAATATTTGACTACGATAACAGTCGGATATTTCGACCAACAAAGTTCATTTTCCTACACGTACGTCTCTGCCAGCTATCAACTTCAACTCCGACACCTTGAAACCAATTACATGACACTTGTCAAAGTGCATGTAACATGCGGTCATATCACGCGAGGCTAGTTGCTGTTTTTGAAAGCGCGTCATGCTACAAACGCTTCCTTGACCGACGGGTTCCCCGTGGATCTAATATCCTATTGAACACACATGCGGACGTAAACCCAATCAACTTGGATTGCTACCTTATTCTAAAAGTCTAAGAATCTTTATAGTGATGACACGCAGAGAAATATTTATCTATTTCAATGTCTTTCCGATTGGTAGTATGCCCTGAACGTCTGTTGTAGCGCATATGGTGAGGTATAAGGCTCTCTGTACAAGCTGTGTTAGTAAAGTATTTCATTTCAAATACATTTTTGCCTCGTTTTTCACTTTTTTGGCCCCTAACCCCTGAATGTGGGAAAACGTTGCCGACGTGGACATAAGTTCTCCCTGATTACGAGGAAGGAGCGTTTTTATGGTTATATATGTGTGCTAGAACTGACCAGTAGACGGGGCAAAATGAGATTTACAAATGGTAACTACCTCGACTTTCATTGGTAAGATTTAAATATTAGGGTTTAACACATCATCCCCCATCCGTTTCCTCCTCTTTCATCTTTAAACTTGGACTGTTTTCTTATGGTTGTGGCAACGTCCGTATCTATCTGTAATGCATTGCCGTCGCTAATGTTAATGAAGATGGTCGTTAAATACGATCGGTTTTATGGAGTTTAACCACGTGGGTAAAATGATGTCATATTTTCGATAGTTTGAAATTCTACTGGCTGGTTGACTATTATCAGTTTAGTCATCTTGTAGCTCCATCCCACACAGTTGATGCTCATTCTCGCTTAATTTGACTTACTTTTTGAAAGGCATTCATGTTATTATGTGAGACCGTGTTCATCCCTTGAGATGAGGGCTTCGCAACTCACCGAGTCTCTAAGATAATGCTTCCAATGAACGGTTCACAGTGTCATGCATAAGATTTGAACTCTTCCTATCTGATACCTTAAAGACGCGGAGGGCACTCTACGTGGATCATTTGAGTTGGTCAATTTGTTCGACTTGATTTATATGTTTTCGACAGAACAGCAGTGCGAAACAATGCGTCGATTCTTTTGCTATCAAAGAGAACCTCCACACCAAGAGCATCGATATCTCCGAGAGTACTCTCCAGACTGTCCTTCATTACGAAGTCATCTGGGAAGAAAGGTTGGACTGCCCTGTAAAGCCCTGTTGTTGTATAATGCTGTTTGTAGGTCGGACGGCTAAGCCTCGACCAACACCAATCAGTAGATATCACTTAGCGTTGCCTGGAACTAATTTGGTAAACTCCGTCCGACTCAGACCATTGTATTGACGCAATGCAAGCTTTCTGATTTTAGTTCCTTTCATTTATCATAGAACGGTCAGACAGCGCTTGTTGTGGATCACCGTGTTAATTTTCATTTTTACATGCAGCCTGTAAAAAGTTTGTAACCGCTGTGACTTCGTCCGCGCTCGAAATTCCCTCTAACTCTGAGTTACTTGTGCTGTGATGTTCAAACTACGTTTCATTGATATTGTCAGTCAGTCCTGCTAGCTGGTCGCCGATCACTTCTAATGTTCTTGCTTCTGGGGTTTCATTCAATCAGCGAGCCTTTCGTGTACCCACTCATGAATTGTTACCAAATCTTGTTCTGTTTGTGTGTATGTGTGTGCTGAGGGTTTGGCTAGGAATGACAATCCGGTGGCTGATGCTTGACCTTCGTTCACAGTAATAGAGATTCGAGAGTGGAGTTTGCTTTCCTACGGCGTTCACGGGTTCGCTGTTGAATTTTAGCAGACAATGCTGTACTTGATTAGCGACGTTGTTCGTTGTTTATGTTTCAATTCTCGACGTTTCTCAAATTGTTTTTTCGTTTGCCCACCATAAACAAGGGTGTTACGATTCTCCTGGGATTGGGATCTTGCGTTCCTGTCACACTTCAGCTTAGCCGTGCGTGTTGCCATAAAGTATTTACTTGTTCGTTGTAGCCCAACCACTCACTCTTATTACAAATACCACTGTGCATACAGCCATCCTCCTTTCTGCATGTTACATTCCTGACATCTAGAGGACTAACGTTGACTCAGCATAGCATGGAAATGCCATCATTCAACACACGAGTTTGTTTGCCTAGATGGATCGCAAACACACTTCAGTTGATCTTTTTCCAGGACCATTTTGGGTTAGCTGTTCGCATCGGGATGCAACCTTGTATGTTATAATAAATCTTTGAACTGAGTTTAGGAAATTGCATACCTATTCTTTTTGTTAGCCTAGCATGGAATGCGTTTTGTGAGTGTGTCTGTATGTACGAAGGGTCATCATACCACCTCTTAACCGGCTAGCTCTACCGAATGTAGATCGTGTATAAGATTGTAGCTTCGTTCGTAACTCCAGATAAAAGACTTTAAGCTATTCAGGGAATGCTCATTCATGTTTGTGCTGATCGCGAAGCCTATCCATAAAGTCACATTGCTCACCTAGCAACCTACCTTGTGTTGTAGTATGATAATTGTACGTTACTTGTTCTACTCATGTCATAAGTATGTGTATGACGTTTAAAAAATGACCTCGTTTGTATCAGCAAACGCTAACAACGCAAAACCCTTCATGTCTTTACCTGGTTTGGTCAGAAATTGTTCGACTGTAGACGCTCCCAAGATTGGCTTCCAAGTAAAGTTTTGATGTCAAGTATCAGCTGCTGTTAGATCTTTGCTATCGTCAATTGATCATGTTTCAGCTAGTTTGCCCACTTATTGTTCTACGTCCGTGTGAATTTGTCCAAGTGTATTTCCTGTTTCCCTGACCGTCACATCTCCGTAGCATAAGTCGTTAACTGTAATCATCCTAGATACTGGCCAGACTCTTCAGTGCATTCTAGACATATTGTCTAGCACTGTATTGCGCTCCGGAGATCAGACTGTCCATGAAACGCGTGTTCTTGAAATAGGACAACTTCGCGACTGACCCCTTTGTGTCTGAGTCTCTGTGCTGTTCTGTCGATTGATTTTTAGTCTAGACCTCACCGGGTTGTTATGACTACTCACGTGCTACTTTGGAAAATCACCATGCAAGCCCAGGTGGTGAATTGCATTTGTATCGTTCGTGCCGTCTGACATTCTCATCATCACATGCTCTTCCGAAATCCAGTGCCAGTTCTGCGTGATTCGTACTAAGACACCCTTACTGTTTCTGCGTTCGGTTGAACGTATGTTTTATCCTATTAATAATTTGTTGACCGTGTGTTTTGCTCCATGTAGCTGTTGCAATCTACCTAAGAAATAAATTTAGCTAAGGATCCTGGTAGATGATCAAATGCATTCTTGCGTATGTGTTTAGTCAACAATTCACCATTTACTTCTATCTTAGCTTTTTCCAAGACAATCCTTTAGTTATGTCATCGTGGTCTTGCCTCTTTCAATTGAGATTTCACAGGGCAGATGGTAGGCACACGTGATACGGTTGTATTCTACTAGACTGACTGCTACTCAGATTTATCTAATCGATGTCGCCGATTCTGTTGCCTATAAGCGTTGGTCGTTGTAAGCTTTACCCCTTTTTCTTCTGACTGCGCGTCATTGTTTATTTTTTCCGTCTTTTTATCGTCAACCAACCATGCATAAACACACATTTCTTGCTTTCGATTCTCAAACACAACCCTTCTTCACCAGAGTTTCGACATAAGACGTTTTTGTGTTAACTAAACCATGTGAGTGTGTGCTAACACACGTTTGTTTGTCAGGAATTAGAGCTATTTTCACTAGGCAATGCGCTCCAGGCTCCCGTCTGTGACGGACGATTATGTAACTCCTAGGTTTTCTTTTGTCATTTATCGTTTCGTCTGTGTGTGTCGTGTTTGTTAGCATTGTTCGTGGTGTGCGGTCCATCAGCTGATTATGCATCAATAGAGGCGGTAGGAAACTGTGTGACCTTAACTATGTAGATATCTTCGCTGGTGGCCCAAAGCTTAGATACCAGGATGCTGTGCAGGTAAGTCTTTCACGTTGTAAAATTGATTTTAGATGTTGGGAAGACTTGGCGTTGAACCGGACTGCTTGGAGGAATACAATTCGGGCGGGCGTCCGCGAGTTCAACGAGCAGTTATTGCGCGGCCGAGAACGAAAGCGCGCGGTACGCAAAGGAACCATCGGTGCCATAGGTCGTGGTGACATGACTATATGGCGTTGCGATGTGTGCGGCCGCGAATGCGCTGACCTTCTTGGATTAGTAGGTCATCAACGTACTCATAGTGCACCGTCGGCGAAGAGACAACGAGTACGCTAGGCTCAGGTAGGTCTTATCAGCATATCGGTTCCGTTTTTGTTAATGATTACATCGACCAAGACAATGGTCGTTTGACAACTAATCTGCTGCTCTTTTCAGAAACTTGGGTGTCTGTGATCTTCTACCTATTCTTTTCTTAGGCTTTGTTGGTGTATTGAATGATGAATCGTTCGCTTGATCTTTTCGTAGTTCAACTTTGAGTTTTGTTTTTCAACTTTATCCTCTATGGAATGCACTACCATGCACTCGTATACTGAAATACTTCTTGTATTACATTTCACACATCTTTCTCCCTGGTGTAGATCTTACCGTTACAGTCTCTCTGTGTGTTTATTTTCCGAGAGTTAAGGATTTCCTTTCCGTGCTAGCCATTCAGTTGGCTAACCAGCATTGGCCAGCTGGACACAAAGGCCTCACTCACACACCTACTGGTCATATTCCTTCGGGTTTACACCGGATACGTGGTGTGTGAGTGGAACCGCAAGTGGTGCAGCGCAAGCCACTTGGGGTGATGGTTTAAAGCGCAGGCGTCCTTTGACTTCGGTCACTGTGACAGGCTAATCCGTCTCGGATGCCACCAACCAGATATCTTCGCTGCTTCTAGCCTCCCAACAGGTTATGCGACTTTGATGAACGAAAGCGTCTGTTCCTATGACTACCTTCACATTTTATGCCTGAAGAACGCACTGATTTACAAATTAGTTCGTATGTGCACGTGTATGTTCGTTCGTTTACTAAATCACTTGCTCTCCTTCCCAGAAACCTAAGATGTTCATGATGTACGTCTATCTAATCTTTTCTTCATTTTCGTTGGTGCGTCGTATGGTGAAGACTTTCTTTTGATTCGTAGGCTAAGTTTAAATTTTTCTCCCTAATCCTATCTAGAGTGCCTTAATATGCACTCTTATACTGAACTGTTTCTTGTTTTATAGCTTCTGTGCTTTTCTTCTCAGCATAGATCTTGCCATTATCGTCTCTAGTTTTTTTTTTATTTCCAAGAGCTGAGGACTTGAATTTCACACTGCCTACCATTAGGCAACTGGATCACTTACATACCTCCTGGTCTTATTCCTTCGGGTTCTGCACTGGATACGCAGTGTATGAGTAGAACCACAAATGTTGCATTGCAAACCGATTGTGGTGACGGTTGTGTGTGGACGTCCTTTAGGTTCGGTCACTGTTACAGTCTAATTCTGAAACTGATGCTGTAAGCCGTGTGTGTCTGTCACGAGTGGTTTACTTTCAAAATTGAACTGCATTCTTGGAAGTTCGAGTCAGCCTCGGCAAGACGTTTCCTGCAGCAACGTTTTGAGCCTACAATGCATATTTCGTGCATAAATCGGCTGATTTTTCACTGTTATATTGGGAAAGTGTACTCTTGGTATCACAGTATATCGTCATGTTTAGACTCCTCGATATTGCGTGTTGTCTCTGTCCTTTATAAGGGTCTTTCATTCTTCCACTGACATTATTATGACAAATCTAGGAAGAATCAATCAATGCTGTTGAAACAATCTCTACAAGACTCGCGAAACCTGTTATGCTGTCAAACCACATGCCTGTTTCAACTGTGCTCAAATACTGCGTCTACAGGTAAAATAGTGTACCTGTTTCTGTGGCTTCTTCCTGTGTCTACTCATCCACTTGTTCTTGTAGACCGCACCACCAGACGTCCATTCGAACGTATGCATGTCCATCAACTTGTATGAGTCAGTAGGTGGCATTACTGGGTGTAATTTCCACCGATACATATGTAACACATCTTGCTGTTTCTTGCCACACTGTCAATTGTCGGATTTACTGAGTCAATTAGTCGTCGAATTTAGACTACAGCCTGGGTGACCTAAATTCGATTGCATAATCCACTCTTGTGGACTCGGCAGCGCTCAGTTAATGTATCTGGTCCAACGCTCACACCATAACCGCTGAAGTTCTAGCTACGCGATAATTGCTACGTAATTATGTCAACGCGATAATTCGATTTGAAACTATGACATGTTTGACCTAGTAAACTAAATCACCACTAGTTTTTGTTTGATTTGCTCTGACGGGAACGTCATATTTCTGAGTACTGGATGATTTATCTTATGTAAATTAAACACCGTTCACATTTGCTCGCAGCTGTCACATCCAGACAAACCTTACAGTCGGCCTCTTTCGAAAAAGTACTAGATCACTCGTTTATTCATGTTAGAGTCCGGGGGTTTGTTCACTTCATTGTTTTTATTGACTACTCAGTGAATGTTTTGTCAATCTTTTAATTCCTATACCTCGCTTTCCGCTTGCCTCACTTTTTCTTTTATCATATGTCGTTCTTTTCCGTGCTGCAGGTCTCCATTCGGTGGCAGACATATTTTGTGACTGTTGTCACACGGTACTGGGGTGGAAATACGAACAAGCCTACGAGATTAGCCAAAAGTACAAAGAGGGCAAATACATCATTGAGTTAGCCCATCTGATCAAGGACAATGGCTGGGATTGGGGCATTGTGGAATTGGATCAACGTGGTAGGCTCTACTAGCAGCTAGGTTTGACAGCACATGTGCAGCTTGTCTTTAGTCTATCTGCACAGTGCTACCCTTTTGCTTCCGTCTTTCATCTGGCAACTTACCAACACCTCCACATTGGTGATTCCGGGGGATCGTTTGGTTCTGATTTCTCTTCCAACCCTAAGAGTGTGTGTTTATGGACTCAAAAACAGAGAAGGAGAACGACTGGCGAATGAAATCGCCATAGGTTGTTATAGGTTTTATTGTCTCGGAGCATCATTTCCTTCGTAATTCAGCGAAACAAACCATCCTCAGGATTATCTTTTCTATTGCCGCTGTACGTGTTCGTGTGCGCGTCCACTCTCATTTCAACTTCTTACGGACAACAATTTTTCATTTGTGTATTTCTTGGATTGTTCCATCAGTTTCTGTTAACTGCTTCCCTTCACTTCCATGCAGTTTTCGTTCGACTTGTCAACCAATTTCGAGTGTGTGCTACCAACAGCTATCGCAGACAATAGTCTCATGTCTGTCCAGTTACTGGTGTATTAGGATCAGTCGAAATTGTTATTGCTGTTGCTCTTTCTGTTCGTCATAAGTCCATGAATTCTGCTGCTAGTCTTCTGTATGGTAGTCACAAAATACCTAACTGAATTTTGCACTTGCCCGTCTTCCGTTTCACTTCTAGTCGTATGCACTCGATCATTCTACTCCCCTATCGACTTGTTACTCCTTTTTGTACTATATTGTTTTACCCATTTTGACTGTTTTACTTATATGATTATGGTCGTTACCGTTTTTATTCCACCGCCTTCTCCTAGTCGTCATCATCATCATTATTGGATTCCTTATTGTTGCTTGCCATCTTTGCATTTGTTCCTCACATACTGAAACTGTCTATTTGTCAATTCCATTCTTTCGCACTGAACTCATCCGTACCAAGTATGTTTGTTGTACACTATTCTTTCCTTCTTCACGTTCTCTCATCCACTCTCACCCCACTGTCCGCGGTATCGATATTCGCGCTTTCCATGGTATCACTCAGTTGAATGATCCATCACTCTGGTGTCATAGTTGACATTGCTACAGCTCCGGAAACCTATGTTCATGTTGTCCGATCAATTGTGAAAGTCGCCAGTTTGTTGTCTTCTGGGATCCCGAATTTATTGACTGTTTTCCGATTTGGCCTATTCAACCGCGCTATACGCTATACGCGTATGTCCTTTTGTATTCTTTTCTAATGAACTTCTTGGTAAAATCCTCCCTCTGTGTTGTTTTAGGCTTTTATGGAGGATGTATATTTCTTTTGGCTAAAATTAAAATGGAAGACTGTTCCCCTTCTCTGAGAATACTCGTTTGTAAGTGCTGGAATGGATTCTTATCTCTTCCACATCAGCCACTTTGTTCGTCTTTTTGTACAAAATCATTCTTGTTTTCAACTCGCGTCTTTCTACATACCTACGCGTCCCATTCAAGCCGTTAGGCTCCAGCTGTGATGTTCGCATTTAGCCGTGGTCCAGTTTTTTCCGTTATCTTTGGTTCCTCCCTTCAGTAATGTATGTGTGCTTGTGTTTGCGTGCATACTATCTGTTTTACGATCGATCCGCTCTTCTACTGAGTCGAATGCCCACTGTCATTCTTGTTGTCATGTTAGCATTTTCGTTTCCGCAGCTGTGTGACCCCCTCACACATCTAATTCTATGTGATTGCCTTTTCATACCTTGGGTATACTACGGCTAGACTGCGAACAGTACTGCAAATTTTCCTTTCATTCTTCTATGAAGCAGACTGTGTTTGCGTTCGTTCGCTGTCATCCATATTCTACATTTCATCTATATATGTACCAGATAACGGATTTTTTCCATTATTACTACTGTGTGCTTGTTTCAAATCAGCTCGTGATCGGTGGGGTTGTTAAACATTTACCGGTCTGATTGAGAGTGCATCCATCCACAAATTGTATGTTCATTGTCACATATCATCTGACTGACAGTCTGTGTCCATTGTGAATGCATTTAGTACGGTAGTTGCTTCACCTACAAACAGGAATATGTCAGTTCATACCGTCTGTGTTGCTTACGTTGTTCCCGTAAGCTTACCGTCAGATCAGGTAGAATATGAATAAATGAATGGATGAATATTTTAGATTGGTTCGGGCTGCTTTCAAGCTAAGCGAGACGTTGCTACTTGTAGAAGATGTAGACTGGTAAGCGGTTGACTGTGTTCGTTAGTCAGAGCGTGTCTACTGAACGCTGCCTGTGAATCTCTTGTGAGAAATCATGTTCAACCAATATTCGGCTCACGCAAGGTTTATCTGATGACAGGGCGGGAACAAGCGGCAGAATAGGACGAATTGCAACTAGGTTTACGGACAAAAATCAATACCCACAACTGACTTGCTCTTTAGGTATTACTGTAGGGAATACTATCAGCCTTTGGAATCAACAAACAGAATGCTCCCATTGAGAGACTACAATATTTGTTTAAAAAAAACGCTGTTAGTGCAGTCAGGATTAACCGGTGCTGCTGTCACGATGTGTTGTTTTATTGTCAGACATCTATCAGAATATGGGCCATGCTCCCAGTACATACCTGTCATAGGTTTCAGGGAGCTCTGTATAATCGGTAGGCAAAAATCAACGACCGTCTAAATAAACAACTCTTGTGAAGGAGTTGTGCACAATTTCAGGTCGTGTGATGGTCAAATGCATCGATAGTTTATTATGTTTGTGGAGCCGATCTAATGGCTGCGATATGAGGTTGATATTTCAGTGCAATTCAGAAGACAAAATGCTTAAGCAAATGTTTGTCACAGTGATGCTTGATTGCATGTGCTATCAGCAGCATCGAGAAAGCAACCAATACGACCTGAATAACTGCCGATCGATAGGTCGGACAGATAGGATAAAAGGCCCGAACCAGCCGGAAGTTGGATTCATCTCAGAACAGATGCGGTTGTACCATACAGCAGATTGCACACAAATCATGTGTGATAGATGGGTCTTACAATTTTCGATTTTGTAAACCCAAGCTGTCCGCCTTTTATTATTGGGATATTAAACATCAGGTTTGTCTTCACAGTCGAGCTCTGTATGAACGTAGATTTCAGTAGACTGCGGGATTTCATAGCTTTCAGCGTACTGCCCAGTAGTTGTTTCACTTTAGGTGAACTTTCGAAACGATAAGAAAAGAGAAACAGTTCAACAACGTAGTTCATCCGGATTAGCGTTAGCTGTTTTTCGAAGAAGAAGGTGTTTAAAATTCCACCATAGATATCGCTTTTTAATCTCGTCACATTTGAAAGCCGCTCATGTTTGATCATCCGGTAGGGGTTTTTTCCTCCTCAAGTGAGTTCGCTGAAGCGTGTTTCTAGTCCGTTTGTCATTCAGGCTGTCTATCCAAAGCACAAAGTCCAGGACCCATTTTCCCCCGTTTATTCTCACCTTTGGACATTTACTACGAATGCGAATTTCTTCGTATTCTCAAACGTTGGCCGAGCATGTGATCAATGCTAAAAAAAATCGTATGTGGATAGTGACGTGTTAAAAGAAGGTCTGTTTCAGACGAATTACACTGATCGGCCTAGCCAGCAGGACGACTGTACAACACAAATTGTCACCGTATACATGTTTGTAAGGTCTTTTGAAACATATATATATATATATATATATAACACTGAAACGAACGATGACAGACCGACAAGCGAACACGGCGAGCGGTAGAAAAATCTCATTCTAACACATTTATTTGTTTGATAACGGATCCTAGTGTGGATTTGAAACGTCACAATAAATCGTTCACTACTCTGTGTGCCCCTTTTTAAATACTTATGTATATGTAGTTCATATACAGCCGCGTATACATTGCACACGCTTCAGCGCTTGCCAGTTCTGTTCACCTTACAACTCCAATAAATGCCGACAATGTATGGTGATGTAACATACTATGCTGTCTATGCGTCTAGCTTTGTCAATAAGCAGACTCTTGGAGTCGACTGAGGGAAGTGTTGTTTAGTTGAATGATGGTCATTGTGCATGATCCAAAATGACTGATCGCATTGGTCTATTCTAAAGGTGGTACCGAATGTTTCTTTTCTCCCATCTGGAGGCTGTGCCGGCAAGATGCGTATGTGGTTCACTGTGTACTACTCGCGCAAAGGGTCGCCATTTTCATCCCCTCCATTCTTTGTTGATATTCACTATAACCAAACAAAATGATTTTTAAATTTGCACGTCGAGTTCGAACAAACACGGCAGTATTCTAATGTTTATGCGTGCTCTTACGGTACCTTTGATTCAGGTTGTAAATTCCATGAATTTTGATTGATCATCTCTTGACCAAATGGTTGGTATGCGATGAAGTCGTTTGTGCACACCAAACTGCCTCATTGCTTGACATAGGCTGAAGTCTCTGTGTCTTTAATTAGGCATAATACCACTTTGCCATCAGTGCAGTACTCTTCAAGTTACAGTAAATCTCTGTTGTGGTTGGAGCTGCGGAACCAAAAAATACTTCGTTACAGTGGTCAATGCACTAATGATGAATGGTCTACGAAAGTCTGTGGGCGCTTCGCTCATTTCTCAATTTTTTCACATAATAATACCTAAGGTACACACCGCTATTTTTCTTTTTGTGTGGTTACTATCAGAACACCACTAAAATATGTTATTGCAAAACTATGCCCAGCATGTATATATTTGAATAGGTGTAACAAACCCATCGATAATATCTGTCTGTAAATGGTGCGTGCTACTTAACAAGTTCCGTTTCAATTTAACGAGTGTTAAGAGATGAGTCGATGCTACATTCAAAGCGGAAAATGTAAGCGATTGTCGTATGGCCCAGTATGTTAGACACAGTCAAGAAAACATCGTCACTGACGTCAGATTTGGGCGTGTAAGTAGTTGATACAATCCGTTTAATGATATTGGTATCGTCCATGAACTCTCCTGTGTTAATCTGACCTTCAAGTCAACAGAACGAGCAGACGGTTTGTTTGTACTTAACCTGCGAATCAAATGCTCCATTTTTCCTTTTCGCCGTCATCTTTTCGGTTGCTGTTACATGAAGCACGTTGTACAGATGCAGTGAGTAGGTTGTACACACCACGAACTTAACTCAATTTCTGACAGGATGCGTAGCAGTAAGTATGCGCTGTGTACCAGTATCCATTCGAACACTTGTTTGTCGCTTTAAGTTCTGGTTCACCCCGTACACCTTAAAATGATGGTTAATTTGTTCATCTCGATGAGAAATTCCTCCTAACGCTGCTACCTATAGCAGCGCTGTGTTGTATTCTTTTCCACGTACCCCGTTTTCAGTGTACATGAATTCGTTTTCATTCTGTTTTCAACCAGATAACGGGCGGACACCATTCATCACGTGAACAGGAAGTTTGATTTGCTGTTTGGATAGCTTTTAGACTGATCTACTGTCTCTTGGTTGTATGTGAATGTAGTTTTCGTCCGAAAATAACGTACCCTGCGGTGAAATGTTAGTACTGTTCTTCTGGTTGTTTACGTGAATGGCGCTAACTACTCCGTGCGCAAATACGGAAATCATAAATGAACATACGGACATGAGATGTGCATTGTCACTCTTTCCGTGTATACTCAATGCACAGAAGGTGTAAGAAACAGAAGAAAACATTTTTACGAGTTTCACGGTTGAACAAGTAGAATGGTGGAAACGAAATAAGCTTCATCCGTTAGCTTACATGTTTAGGCTGTAGTTTTAAAGTAACGATGTGACGAACAATTATTTTCGATAATTCTTCCTCAAGTCAATACAGTTACATAGGTTTCATCAAGACGTCACAAAACAGAGTGCGAAAAACGAGAAGTGACTGTTCGTGAGTGACAATAAAGGCTAGTACTAGACTACGCACGCAATAATTGGCTAGGCCCAGTCCGGACGTTAGCTGCATATTACGTCACACGGGCAGGGTGGAATGTTTGTGTGGTTAGATTGGTTGAGATTGATATGTGACCACGGAAGTTGCAAAGACTGGTCAAACTGAGTTTGTGTGATACTGCCCTGTTGCATTGGTCGTTTCGAGGAATGGGTAATTTGATTTTCAACAAACTCCGTTTGTGGAAACAATTGACTTTTTGTGTGATCATACTGAACAACCCGAAAACATATTCAGATTGCAAAAGTCAGACCTAAAAGAACTAGTTTTGCGGTGCACCCTCAATGTTCAGTTTTGTTCAACGGTGAGCTATATCGACAATCGAATGGAATAGCAATGGGATCTCCTTTAGGCCCATTACTGGCAAACGTATTTATGGACAAATTATAATCCCAACTTCAGTTGACTATTCAGAGTCTTCATATATGCCGCCGATATATAGACCATATATTTGTCGTTATAAAGTCACAAGATGAGTTAACAACCATCCTTCAGATTTTTAATACAGCACACACCTCACTGCGCTTCATCTCAGAAGAGGAATCTAACAACGAGTTCCATTTTTCGGATGTCAAATTGATCAGACGTCGGGGCAGTGCACTGAGTTGGTCGGTATATCGCAAACCTACAGGGACTGATCGATATACCAATTTCCACATTTTTGAGACACTTAAACAGAAACGAAATCTAGCAACTAGAGCAACAAAGATTTGTTCGGATGACGCAGCAGAACAGGAACTGAGAACAGTTCAAAACCTGTTGAGGGCAAACGGCTCTTCGGAGCAATTTATTTCAAATATGAAGACCTAAATCCCGCCTGAGGTGTTTTCCACAGTTGAAAAGAAAGGCGTGTTTATGAAATTCCCTTTTAAATGGGATACTGTGACAGATCAGTTTAGCCGCTGCATGTACCGGTCACTTAGACGTACCTATCCAGCGGCAACCTTAAGAAGTTGGTTCACAACAATTCCGAGGTTAAGATATAGCCTGAAAGACAAATTACCAGCCCACGACCAGTCAATGCTCATGTATTAATTTTAATGCTGCTGTTGTACTGCAGTATATGATGGTCGTACGACTAGGCGCTTGTCAAAAAGGATCAAGGAACACCATCCAATTTGGATTGGAACCGGTTGTCGTAAATCAATAACTAGCGCCATCGTTGCATATCTAGCTAACACCAACCATCGCATAAACATCGGCAAAGCACTCCGGGTTGTCTACAGAGTTGCGAACACAACCAAAAACAGTCCGTCAGCGCACTCTGGCAACCGCCGAGTCGATTGCTATTCGATTACGCAACCCTAACCTGTGTTCTCAAAACAAATTTGTTCAGTCTTTGCAACTTCCGTGATCACGGATCAGTCTCATCCAATCTAACCGCACAAACATTCCACCCTGCCCGTGTGACGTAATATCCAGCCAACGTCCGGACTGGGCCTAGCCAATTATTGCGTGCGTAGTCTAGTACTAGCTTTTATTGTCACTCACGAACAGTCACTTCTCGTTTTTCGCACTCTGTTTTGTGACGTCTTGATGAAACCTATGTAATTGTGTTGACTTGAGAAGGAATTATCAGAAATAGTTGTTCGTCACATCGTTACCGTAGCTTTACTTTGGTAGCTTCGAGAGTTGGCAGGACGATATGTGCGTGGGTGTGACAGTTAAAGTGCAGGGTCAGCTGACCAGATGCGGGGGACGAATTGATTGCAAGGCTCGATCCGTCCGGTTTCGTGCACGCCACTGAGCCGTTACAAGGCATTCATAGTTAAAACCGCGCTTATGTTGTGCGAAACTTATTCAAACAGGATTGGAATATTAACCCTGAAATGATTACCAAAACATGACAGTCAACTTACCTCATTCACGACGTCGTTTTGGAAAAATAGTCTCTCAAAACCACGGACGAGAACTTCTAGCGTGTATTTAGGAACGGCGACAGAGTTTGGACGACCCTTATGTTTGTGAGTAGCACTGGCATGATCTTAGGAAGAAGGTAGTAAGCAAACGAGTGGTGAGTGATCACGGACGGAGTCGGTTACAGAGTGTGCTGACTTCAGTAGATGATAACCAAAATTTTAGCAACTTGTAAATGTCCGTTGTCAATTATTACATCACTTGTCCCAGCGCAAGTCATTCTCCAATATGACACTGTACCAATAATGTGCCCAACGCTGTGAAGATGTTTCTGCTTCAAGAATTACGTGTGTTAGACTGACTGTCCCAACGACTCAATCTAAACTTACAGCAGAACTTCCGGTGTCTATCTGCTCAGTAAATATACAAAGACATCGAGATCCGTATCTCTACGATTGGGTTATAGACTGCCGAAACTGTGAGTAGTGTAGTGTAAACCCATGTTTGGATTCCTCGCCAAGAAGATACCGAAGTTTTGCGGACAGGTTCACAATACTGCTTGTTAGGTGTTTCCAAAGGAAAACCTTCCAAGATATACTAACTATTTTGTTGTAACCATTTTCCCTGTTTGATTTACTGAATTTTCATTAGTGCAGTCATTTCCGTTGCGACATTCTGATGTTGGTTAATTACGTGTTTTACAATTGAGTGGACTGGGTTTGAAAAGAACGCAAATACAACTGGCAAATCACTGCAATCACACAATTTTGTCTCGCAGTGTATCTGTTCAAAGTTTGGTGTTGTGATTGAACATGGTGCAGCGACAGCGACTTACTGGCATCAGGCTAAAAGTCAGCTGGACGATGCTGTAGAGCCTTTTGTTCCTAAATTTGGAAGTTGTCTCGGTGTTTGGATAAAGCTGAGGCGAGTAAACTGAAACCTCGTTCTACGAAATAGACCATTTGAAAGAAATTAAAGTGGCTCATAACTTTCTTGCTTCTCTGAATAAGGTTCACCGGTTTGTTTTTACGTCCCTTTGTATCGGAACTCAGTTTGAAGTCCTTCTATTAAGATCAGATCACTTTTTCCAACTTCCTGTTACTTTACCGTATTTTAGGTTGGATTTATCACCCGATTCGAGTGCACGCAATTCGTTTCAAGATCATCTTCTCGATCTGTCTTTCTGGCACATCACGTGGGAACCGGAAAGTTCGGATTGCCTCCGACGGTCTCTGTTGTCTTTGAATGTAATTAGCTGGTTTGAACTTGATGAAACACACTGAGTTTCAATTCCTCACGACGAAACTAAGTTTTCACGTGGTGTGATGGTTTATACATCTCGATGATCTACTGAGCTAAAATGGATATTGTGACCACCATACTCATACCAGGCATGCCAATGGGTAGAAACCTGACAAATCAGTCTCCTGATCCTCCAGGTTGGGAGGTTGGGAGTTGACTGACATCTTCTCCCGGAAATTGTTTTTCTATCTAGGTCTGGGCGTCATGGCAGTATGTCTGACCATACAGAACCACAAATATTTACAACATTGTTTATTCCATACTGCATTGGCCATCTTGCAGTATAAACCGAGTCGCCGCATCTGCTGCATACAACTGGGTGGATAGGCGAAAATGTGCTACTGCTGACCCCTCTCCCACTATCCTATCAAACTTAGCTCTCAGGCCCCTCCCGATCCTCAGTTCTGGTCATTACTCTGCAAGTCATACAATAGATATAGCTAATCGTAGTAACACTGTGCCAGTAAGTCCTACCTCTTACCATTCATCCTCAGGTCTCCCTCGCTCCTTGCTTACACTTAGAAAGCAAATTAATATAAGTGCTTTCAACGTTTACACTCTAAAACAGATAGGTCAATAGGCCGCTCTCGCAGAAACGGTAGAATTGTTGAATGTAGATGTATGCTGCATCCAGGAAAGTAGTCACCGTATTGAAGAAACTGTCTGGTTTAATGAAGCTGTCTTGTTATTTTAGTAACACATACCTCAGACGCTCAGACCCTCATCCGCAAAATACAGTTTATGAATGACAAAGCAAATCAAGAACACAGTAAGCAGTATAGAAAAAATGTATATTGACGTCGGCCTGTCCTTGGGGATGTTTCATCTGTAACAAGTTCAAGGGTGCTGTTTAGCGGATTTGTTCTCGCAGGAAAGCCATTCCACGGCAATAAATGTTGACTCGCCCTCTGTGTCCGCTTCTAGTAGCTCTGACAATGTCAAGTACTGAATCAGCCCCTAGACTCCCATCTCTCAATCAGTCTCCACAACCACTCGTTTATATCCTTTTCTCACCCATTTGTGATTTACGATGTCCCCCACTTTGGCACACCAATCTAAACCATTTACACTATGAATATGCAATACTCCGGATGAACGCTGAAGCCAGCTTTAATCAGAATATTGACCTCATGCTGAGTCCGAATGAAGATAGACTGGGTACGACAGGGAGAGCCTTTACGTTCCTGCCCTCCTTATCCTCCTGCTTTGAGGAGGAATTAGATCAAGCTGCAGCAGTTTATTGAAAAGACATCTTCACAAGAGGTCGAAACAATTTGACCAAGTATCCCACCATTACGTCATGCAAGCAGTAATATATTGTTGAACATTCCGAAGTCTTTCTTATGAATCCACTTCAGTTGGAGGTATAATATTCAAAGTCCATTTTGCATATTGTAAAACACTTTGAAATTAACAGTATTTAACGTTCGTTTCTAAGTTTACTAACAGGATGTAGGATCCATTATTCTGAAGACTACCCATAACTTGAAACAGACTTGTTGCACTCACATGTTCTGTAACTAACCATCGTCTAAAATAAGCCGCGTACCGTAAAGCCCAAGTAAAACTGCAATCTTTGCTTCAATTAGCACAGAGGAGTCCGATAAACTGATCTGATCATGCATAAGTAACTATTTCGTAAATGCGGTGCAGAAAGTTATGTGAAAATTTAATAACGCACAATATCTGTCCTTTTAGTGTGTATATCCATTGTCAGAATTGGATACATCTATCAAGCTACAACAATTTTAGTTTCGAATACACGACCTATGCGCTTATATGTGAATAAATTTATTTCACTTACACACAAATTTCTCGTTCAGTGCCGTGATCTAAGACTGCTATACTGCCCATCGAACTAATAAATTCCGTTATTTGTTAACGAACTGATTACAGTATGCACAATCAGTATTTATGCCAAACACTAACCCAAACAATGTACCTAGTAACCGCCATCGATCCAGGACACATATGTGAAGTCACAGTCTTCAAGGCGGCAAACATCGTATCGGAAAAAAAACGACACTCGAAAGGTAATTTTAAACGTGTCAGAAACAATCGTGTAACAACGAATCATATAATCACTTATTTCGCTGTAGAATACCACAGCGTACGGTACTAAGAGGTATTTGTTCGGTTTTTCTATGAACATTGTTAACGGTTATAGGCGAATTTTAGACAATCGATTCTTCTTGAGTCTCAAACTTAACTAAAACGACTATAATTATGGTACAGCACTCTGTACGAATACTTCAGTTGTTTGTTCCAGTTTTTTATCTTGAATCACGTACCGCATATGAGAACTGAAACCAGTACGGTAACAGACGGAAACCTATCTTCATTAACTCCTCAATGAAGGAACGATATACCTTATGTACATCCTTAAACCGACATTCGATGGCCGTTTTTTAATCCTCGCCTAGACTTACTAAGTAGAAGTATTCTAAACGAAAATCTAACTGGTAACCATTCAAAACTGACGACCACTAGACCACTTGTTCAGTGAACAGTGCAGATAACAGAGATAGTAATATAATCACTAAGTGACTTGCTAATCCCCCAACACTAAATCTACTTTCAGTCATTATGTACCTGATTGGTCAAACAATCTGTGACCATCAGCGAAGTGGCTGACAGATATTTCAACCTAATTGGTTCGCCTTGGAGCCAAGTACAACAAAGCATTGAAAATGAACATGCATCATGCATGGTCATTCATAAGAATGGGAGTTCAAGCAATTATCAACCGTTCAACAACAACAACCAATGATATTATGCACACGAAATCTGATCAACAATGTACAAAATACGAAGTAACTAGTAATATTCGCTTCATATTTCGTGCACTATTGATCACGATTCATACATTGTTGATCACATTTCTTGCGCTTAATATTCGTGGGTGTTGTTTTTGGACGGGGGTTAGTGACTGGACGACCATGAACACGCTCCTGTTCTCATCATATCTTTATTAAGCTCACCGCTCCCTAGAGCTGCACACCCGACGTGTATCCGTTACGCACGTCACCACCGTGATCAACTCAGACATTCCCTCCCACTCTTACAATATACCGGTTTGACACTTATCCTCTGAGTTCAACTAATAGAATGAGGGACTGGCACCACGGTTACTCCATTGTGTCTGTTTATACCCACTTCTTCACACTGCTATCTGAGTCATTCGTACGCGTGACTCCATCACATTACATGCATACCCTCATGTTGATGTTTGTGTAGATTGTCATACTGTTAGGTGATTGATGCATCGTTGTTGGAGTGTAGTGAAATGTCTGAATCGAGCAAATTAGCGATATACCTGTAGGATCCACGTCAAGTGCAATGCCATAGACAATGGTAAGCTCATCAAAGAAAGGATAAGAGCGAGTACTCTGTGTTCATTCATCGTCCCAGGTTCAAGTACCAACCACACTAACCAGAGACATTAAATATAAGAAATGTTACCAGCAATATACGAAACATGAACTAAATAGCAAAAAGGTATAGACCGCAAGACTATGATCACTAGTTCTGGAAGAAGGTAGATGAAACGCCTTTCTTAGTTACTGGTGATGTTGATGTCGCAGATGTTACTGGAGATATTCAACCAGCCGATTGTAGTTTATCTGCAAACTATGGTTAGCTAACATTGCGGCTCCATATTTTACTGCGTCAGAAACTAAGCTACTTCTCAATAGGAACAATCATATTTATCAATGTACATGAACAAGTGACAATGAAGTTTAAGATGATAGATTTCTTTGGAAATATCGGGTACACAATGTTTTGATGGTTGGGCTTTCCACAGATTGTCTACCATTAGTATTCGAACGCAGAATCCAATATCAGACAAGCGTTTTCGAATAGCATAGCTGTCTTCCAAATGAAGTATCTTACTCTAAGTTTCTTCATTCGACAAAGAACACCGACAATAGGTATGAGCATTCAAAAAAGAAATGAAACGCAGATTATCGTACATGTATTGCCTCATACTAGTGTAGTGAGGAGGAGCGATCGTACGATACCACTCACACCACTGCTACTTAGTAGTGGAGGCCAGAGCATATATTTTTACATTGCATTAGCCGCAGGAAAAATACAGGAAAAAACATCGGCGTGCACCATCGCATAAAATGGTTCTTGGTATGTAAAGGGATTGAGCATTAGTCTTTGTGACAACCGTGACGGTCTGGGACCAGTACCATAATCAGATGAATGTTTTTGTTCGTTGCCTTGTTGAAACGCATAAGCCAAGTGTTGCTTTCATGAATAACTAACCCTTGTAGCATCTGGGTTCTTGGCCCACGAAACTAGAAGTAGCCAAGCTATACCATTCATAGGTTGCTTGTACTCATCCTATCCGATGCCCAAGTGGTCATTACGCGCCCTCGTCCGCTGGCTGTTATGTAGGAACCTGTGAACGCGACTAGGTTATTCTAAAGTTCACTGCGAATGGGCTCATGAGTTGAGTAGTGGCCATCATACTCATCCGTGGGGATTCACACTGACTTCGACTCTGTGGCTTAGTGTGTATCTGTACGGACTACCAGTCCAGCATCTACTCACACTCCGTGGGTTTGCTACTTAACTGTGCGCGACGGTAATGAGGCCTAGCTAGGTCGAAACGGTCGTTCAACGCCTCATCATTGGCCACCAAGGTTAACTGTTAAAATAACATTATTAACCCCTTCCGAAACAATAGTGAACACATGACAGTGGGTAGTCCAACCTGAACTGGCCGATCGACTTTGTCCGGTTAGAAAAGGCTGTCCAACTGACAATGCAAGTAACTTACAGTACTCAAGAAACTGGTCCTAGTGGAGTGTGGCGTTTTCGGTAAGGATCATGTAGCGTGTAAGTTGTAAACATTTCGATCTCCTGTAGCCTTAGCCAGTGAAAGTAGTCAGCCAAACTATGGTGCAAACAAGCCAATCGATGCTAGTCAGATTGAGTACCAACCCCAAACAATGCTGTCGTCAGCTGCATGAAATCTGGTGTTAAGCCAAATAATTCACCTGTTGAAGGCCACACTACTGGTTTTATGTCCTACTCAAATTGGCCACGTAAGTAATCTGTTATTGAGTTTAATCAGTTTGCATATCTGAATAACCACTAATACAGTAAGCCCGAACAGGCTATATTCAGTCCAACATCCACAGTTCAAAAGTTTTTGAACTGTAGTAGCCCCAATCCCAAATTTGTTCTCTTATCAAGTTAATCACTATTTGTTCCAGTTTTAGGATTGTCAGTCAAGCTTTACAGATTAAAACCGTTAATTAATCATCCAGAATTGTAACACTGTAATTTGTTTAAATGGCGCCATTTTGTCTCATTTTACAGACCAATGGTCCGTTGTGCAGAAAGACCGATTATTAAAACGAGCCTATAGTCTAGGCATCCGGAACCAAAGAATGAACATCAAAATGCCCATCATCGTAAATTTCTCAGTCAGGATTCATGTTAGGCAGTTTTGCTGCAAGTCAAGCCAAAAGCGCATATCAAGTTAAGGGCGATAAACTGTAATAAGTGCATTCTTTTTCCTAACCATCTTCACCTTAAATGAACTATTTGTTCGTTTACAATTTGTGACTCCTCATCGACTGTGTAAATTCTACTCTGACAATTTCGTATGTATGCATAGTTGGTCAGGATTTTAAATTCAGAATGACGGTAAATTCTGTTTTGATTAAATATGCGATACTTACTGATAACTTCTTTTTCGTTATTCATTTACCTTTCGTTTGTGATCATCGACCACAGCAGATCAATTATCGATACAGATGCTCCACTGTGTTGGAAAATATGGCATGTTAAAAGTATGCAAATAAATCGCTAAGAATTATAGTAACTAGTTAGTAACAGTAGAATATTCACGAGGTTTTGTCAAGTCTCTCTGCTGACGGTCAGAGTGGAGTTGTTCACTCTGAGTAGAGAGCCTACGATTACGAAAAAGAAAGTCTGTGTCGTATGCGGGTAAGGAGTCATTACAGAAAAACCTCCTTAAACTTCTCACAGTCGGGCTACATAAAGTGTTCTTTTTTTACTCAAAATTGCATTGGAAGCAGGATATCAACATTTCTTGATTTGTTGTAGTCTGTCGTAGCTGCTTGTTTATGTGTTATTGAATTGCTGAAGTGGATTACGATTGTGTGATTGCAAGGTTCTGAACTGTGTTGAAGTTGTGATTGGCCTCACATTTTTCTCCATCGTTTGAACTATCATCTGTTCTCTGATTCTGCTGTTCTACATCCTCACACATGTTGTTAGGTTGTTGTATTCTACAAATTCTAATGGTAACCTTTTTATTCACATGTAATTTTGTGTGTGTTCTGCCACTGACTGATTTCCATCCATTTGTTATATCTATCGTTTTCGGTCATAAATCGTCGCTTCTCGTTCATTATCATCTTATTGCATCTGTGACATTTTTCCACTGGCTGCATAGACTACCATAGTTTTAGACGATTCAGTGTCCTGTTAGCCTCTAGGACCACCTCCCATTTTTTTAATGGCTTATCAAACCGTTCTGTTATCCAACGAGTCGCTAACCGTTTGTTGAAATCGTCTCGAATATGGTTCTTATTGGTACAACAGCTAACTCGTTTTTATCATGTCATCCATGCAATACATTGACGTTATTTTTGGTCCAACTGTGACATCATTCTGGACGGCGTTGGTTACACTGTTTGATGTTTACTGAACTCCGCGTACTATTCAAACTACTGACTTTGTACGGTTGTGATTTCCACGAGAAATTACAGTAGGTTTTTGTTATATTTGTCCCGTCTATTGTTGTTCTATTTAGTATGGTATTAAATCATTATCTTTAATGACGTTTCCTACCTGATATCTGGATAGGTCGATTTTCCTGCATCAGTTAAATTAGGTGGCTTTAACAATTCGTTCCATCGACCTTGACCGGTGACATGTGGCCCTATCGACTACACGTTACTGATTGACCTCAACTTCGTATAGAGACAACAATACTGGATTTCCTCTGGATGACTGGATGTCGCACACTGTACTCCTCATCAAAAGGGTGGTAGCAAACAACCAACTAACCAACAGCTAGCTGTTTTGTCATTTTTTGTTTGATGGTTTTGAAAACCATTTTACGGCCATTTATGAGTTATCTTTATAGGTTAATGTACGGTCACCAACAGGGGATTGTAAAAGACCTCCCGTATCTAAATAACGCGCTGGAATCTAGAAACATTTGGTTACAGCAGCTAATGGGTGTGTACTGTTATGTATCGTCTACCTAAATTGATCCAAAGCAGTTAACAGAGGTAAAATGATAAGTTCCTCAACATCAACTCCCTATCTGGTCCCCGTGAACTCGCTGGATTCCGTGGAAACCAGATAGGGACTCATTAAGATAGGATGTTGTCTACGTCGGGATCAGGTGCGGAAATGTAGCCAAACGTAGTCATCACCAAATCTACTTTTGGAAATCGATATTTTTAACGTGGTTGCAATGTTGTGGCAAGTTACGAACGATAATTTTCTACTGAATCCACTAAAATTTTGAAACCCTGATATCTGGATTTGACATCCCACCCTAGATCTCATGTGTGAACATTAGAGTTCCCGCGCAGCTGGCAACTATAACTGCGTGAATATACTTACGAAAAGCTTGCATCCTATGACATCCTTGACTCGTAGTCCAAGTTGAGAAAGATCCATCTCAACATACAAAAGAGAATTTATAAAATTGAACACACTTCAAAATGATCACAATGGTATAAGATAAAAGGGATTCATTATACATAAGTTACAAGAAAATCTGGATAACCCCCACCTTGTGTGACTGCTTTTGTGCAGCTGACGGAGGTTAAATTAGGCAGCACCTACAGTGCAAACGAATGGTGAATGTCAATAGCGTACAGCTTCATTCTGGGCAATGCGAAAAAGCTGGATTATTCACCAATTATCTAGAATCAGTAAAAACCATATGGCCATTAACGTCGATGACTGTAAAATAGCAAAACTGAAACATAACATCCCCAAAGAATTCTCCCTAAAGATTAAAATAATGTCACAGTCATTTGCTACTTCGTAGCGAATGACGTGAAAAACTGTTCTTATGCAACTGTACAACACTCGGACGTGAGCTGCGATATCGCAAATCCGATGGGTTTGTCTGAACTCGCACATCTCGTCAAGTTATTGAGGTACATCAAACATGAAGCCAAGCAAACTTGAACAGAAATTCACGTAGCTCCACAAGTATGTGATAGTCATGGTAACTCATAGTGTTTAGCGCAGAACTATTCACTCGAATTCGAACCACTTCATTAACATTATAAATCCAATGTGCACTGTGAAAAAAAACTAACACGGGGACGAAAGAGGAAAAAATACCGCAAGCACGACTGAACGAAAATTAAATTGACAACCGAAGCGCATACTATTAATCCAATAGAAGAAAAAACCTATTTTCACTCTTCGAAATCGTGGGCCTTGTAGCATGCGTTTGTCTTTTATAAAGAACGTAACTTCTACGTTTATTCTTACAAAATATTCGTTACCTGACAACCACACGTCATCCCCACGACTAGTCTCATTTTGTGCTACCAGTGAATTGGTTAACATCATTGCCTTCCTGACCGGAAGACAGGAAGATTATCCAGTGGCCAATCAGGATCACTGGCGCAGGGTACCAACTGTAATGTCGTGTATTTTACCGTTACAACGAATTTTCATTAAACTACGCTATCCAGTTAGAATGCGCATTGCATTCACAATAAATAACTGTGTTTATACACAATTCAGTTTAAAAAGGGTGCTTTGATTTGTTTAATATCACGTACGTTCTTCCAGATTTTTGTCGTCTTCACCGTCACTCTTCCGGATGACTGAATTTTGTCTAATTCTGGATGTGTAACGAGGGTGCAAACTGATACATAGTAACTGTGCAATTCTGTGAACTACAACAGATACAGTCAACCATACAGTCATATGTCAGAAACCCCAACATTGTAGCATAGATTGACCGTTAGTTTTGCGACTCACCAATGAATTCGGCGTTTGTTGTTGCAAGACATGCTCTAACTGTACACTACCTGGCTAACAATCCGCGTGTTCGAGTTTTGTTCTAAACCATCTGCTATACCACACGTCGCTGAGACATCACAGATTGTAAGTGCTCCGGTGCCAGTATAGATTGCAGATGAGGTATAACTGAGAGGAGGAAACTTCAAAGTGACATGTTGCATCACTAGATGCCAACACGGTGGTTTACTTTTACCTTTTCTAGCCATAAAAATGCGTATCATATGTACTGTTGACATATCAGTAATGACTGTTTCTTGGCCAACACTATGTTGCATCAGTCTACCCATCTTTTGGGAGATATTTTCACAGTTAGTCCGAATCACCAGGTTAGTCGTCCATCATACACCTAGCATTCTTTCAGCATTGTGCGTTCATTTTTGAACACTGCTTTATTCCACGGCGAAACTTAACAACTGGACGGTATTAAGCGAAGACTGAATAAATATATTCGTGATGTTAGTTTGAGTAGCCAAGCTGTATAACTGTTCAGAAAATTCTCAGGTAACAAACGTTCTCTATTGCCAGTGTTAGCAAACGGTGTCGCCTGTTGGAATGTGCCTGATTCGCGCTCTGGCCTCTGTCTCCGGGCAGCATTTCCACTCACAAGTATACGTTCACTTCGCTTTATTACACTTGATATTCCACTTTTTTTGTTTGGAATTTTCCTGACTACTTTATGCTCCGTTAAGGCAATCCAACACATATATGCTTCTACTATCGTGTAAAATTCCAGTGATTCTAAATTCTTCTGACTACAGATTAAACGAATTATGGCAACATTTTCCGATAGGTACGGACACGAGTAGCAAGGTTTGATTTACTGGTGATAACTACTTTTTATTTATGTAGACTTTAAATATAAACATCTAGAACTATCAACAACAGCACTAGCTTAGATCAATAAAAGCTTGCTAGCAACGGATCGAATTGCCGAACATACTGATGACACGCGAACATGATACGAGCATGAACAGATAAGTCACTGCTTTTCATAAAGTGATATCCCTGAACCTTTTGTTTAACCTCTGCCACATTCTGTCGTTCATAGAAAATTTGCAGAACTTTAGCGGTATTCGTAAGTGTTTGCTAAGATGAAAGCAGTTGCATTTTGCAACCGGCACAATCAATTAATGTTGAAACAAGCCCGAAGGTGACATGCTTAAGGTGATCATAATCTTGAAAATTTGTATGAAAGAAATTTATCACGTTTCTGTATCTTCATGGGCAATACCATTCTTGAAGGATTACACCGATTGCTAACAAATTGTAACGACTCCAGATGTGAAATAACTTAAGTGTATAATTAGGAAATTGATTAATCAAAATGAAGTGGTTTACAGAGGTTAGACAGAGGCTAGTACTCGCGCTCACAATTGTTTTATCCGTTTTGATTTGTTATACGTTCGCCAAGTTTAAAGCACATGACCTTCTGTTGTTGGCTTTCACATCGTTTTTAACCGTCTCGGATCACCATCAATAAAATTCGTCAGACATTTTTAAAGATTTCCAGTTCTGTTGGGGTGTAATGTGTTCATGATGAGCACACTAATTAATCGGAACTCCAGTAATACCGATTTTGATCTTGTTTAATCGCAACAGGTCGGGCAGATTGTCTAACCGGGAAATGAATTGATAACCTTCGTGTTACTAGTGCTGTTCAAGGAAGAAATGTACACCACTGATCGGTGAACCGCGAATAGAATGGTTCTTTCCAAAGGAGCCTGGTTGAGGAGGTTATGTTGATCCAAAGACTGTGAAAAGTTATGAATGATGCTCAGTTTATAACCGTAGCCTGAAAATTGTTTATTTCTGTCTTCGATTCTGTCACAAACAGTAGATATTGGAAAACGTTGGATTTCTAGACCCGACCTCACGCGAGCAGTACTTAGATCAGTCGAACTACTGATATATCCTTAATATGCTCACTCCCAAACTCAGCACCCTCTAGGTCTGAGGATTGTATTCTGAATGCCGTATATTTCCTATCCACCCCATTCACATTGTGATAAGACTAACATCTGTTGCAACCGCATTGTCCTCTTCTTCTGTACCCCTTCACTCTATTACAACCACTCGTTTAAACTACTTGGATGAAAGCGAGATTCACTGTAAACGGTTGCTGCAACATCGCACAGGTCTCTAACACAGTGAAATTGCTCAAATATACCCAGAGATTTCATCAAAAGACAAAAGGTGGAAGACAATATCGTTTTCGGTGTGTCACCTTCAGGTCAAATATGACACAACAAATATGAAATTCGTTATCAACTAAAGACTGTGTGTAACCTAATACAGTGTGAATCTAGTTTCATTTGGGGATTACAGATATGGCTACTTTGTTGCTCTGTCAAATGAACTTGAACCCAGACAGCTTAGAAAATACAGCATAATATATATTTCTGAAATCGTTACGGATTATTTTATGGTAGTCTGATTTGGGAGCAAAGGTGACAAACGGCGAGATCAGAAACCATACATTAACCATAGAGAGCACAGAAAAGTGTACGGGTATCAAAATCAAGCTGTAATTGCTATGACGAACATACATTATCCATTTCGAACAAATACTGCTGTGACATTCGAATCAGTCCATGAGGCAATTAGTAGATACAAATTACAGTATGCATTTATTTCACACACTGTCACGTTTTAAATGTAGACATTAAAACAACGGTCGTTAAATAAAATGGAAAATGTACAGATCGATCTAACTCCGGAATGCGACTCACAATCAAATGTACGACAAAGGAGGATGAGCCATCCACCGATTTTACTATCATGAGGTTGACGGTCGATCATTAAATCGTCGCAATATCCTTTGTCTCAAACCGAACACAGCCATCCAAGTTAGACGCATGTGAACACTTGCTCATATGTTGGACGCACGAACACACACCTAATGTCGTAGGTTTGTTATCTCAAACTCTGGCGGGTACAAGCACACACACAAACAATCACCTCGAATGAATAAATGATTGTTTTATGTTGGTCATAGCTGGCTTGTCTACACGATACGTTGCGGGGCACAAAACACGATTATCAGTTGGTCAGACAAGAGATTGGCTGACCAATGTTTTAGATATATTGGGTAGTTAAACAGAACACAAGTGGAGAAGAAAGTTCCTTTTTTTATGATTCGCATCTCGCGTGTGTTTACACTGCCTAACAAGAATTGCTCCAAACCAGTGAGAATTTTCAGGCTAAGAAATATCCCTTTGTCCCATGATCCTTTGTCCTGAAAATAGTTGTTCCTAACATTCACTGTTAATTGTTTCGTAAGTACCCCTACGGCACTGATAAAAAAAATCCATTCACATTTAGGTATTTCACATCAGACCCTGGACTTCAAGTAGTACGTTTTATTCTATGCATCCATGAGTCGGCATTGCATCTGGGATACCCTTTATGAGTTAAAGGTACAACCTATCCAATCACAGCCATGTTCAGTCGGATTGAAATTTGCTGTCCTAAGTGATCAGGACAAAGTTCGAACCGCTTCTGATACGAAGAAGTCAATTAATCTCTGACAGACAATTAACCTTTTTTTGCTCATAGGCTGAAATCGATCAGCCGTTTTGTAGTTGGCCTGCAAACAAGCAAATGTCGACCACAGTCTCAGAAGGGATTGAGAAAGATTTTGTAAACAGCGCTCTATTGTATAAATGTTTGGACTATAATCTGCCACTTATCCATGGGTCTTGGGTTCGATTCCCCTACATGCATGGTTTTGGTGTAACCCAGGAAGCTCGAAACAGCTGTCCACCACTTCGATGATGGACACTGACACTAACTGTTGGCATAGTGTTGTCTATTTGAGCTGAAGTTACCAACGGCACGACGCAGACGGTTTTGTATCAACTTCACATAGACCTTGCCGGTCACTATGCTTCTGACGATAATCAGTTTGTTTCTCCTCCAGGTGGCTCCAGAAACACAGACTTACCGTTGGCTCAGTCAACATTTAGGGTCAACGATGGTATAATTTGATCATACGTAAATTCGTGCCCTCTGATAAGGATAACCTCGAGTGCGAAGTTCAACCCGAGTCTCTTCAACCGAGACCACTCTGTTTAACCGTTACAGAGGCTAAGTTTGAAGTTCCATTACCCACGACAGTCTCTGTTGTCTAGAGGCCCTTCTGTTGGTATGGGAACGTGATATGAAGGCTTAGCACACATACACCGTTCTGATGAATTCTTCAAACTGCTTTTCTGCGCAACCCCGGCCAAATAGTATGTCCAGACAATGTTAGAAGCAATATAAGTGGCTAAAATTAAAAGCTTTAACTGACCACCACAAGCGTCTATAAAATTTTTGCACTGAGTTTCTCTTGTTTAATTCTGTTTTTATATGCCGTCTCTCCGGCTATAAGATGACAAGATACCCACCTTTATAATGTGGTTCGTGAAATCTTCAAATAATTGACAATCCAGTTTCTGGAGTTGTATCGTCGGAACATGCAAATAACTTGTTAGTTCATGTTTGCAGTCGAAACCACATGCTTATATGGCCATCCAATAAACCAGTGACATCCAACTCAGATCTTATGATCGAACACAGACGAGTACACAGAATACGACTCCATGTCACGGAGACTAGTGACTCAAAGTCAGGTGATGTAGGTCACGTGCGGCTGGATGGTTAGTTATGATAAATGGCAAAAGCAGAGATATTGACGCGGAACATAGTCTGATATCGCCAACTGTGACTAAAAAGACGGTCATACAAGCTGTCAACAGGTATGGGTCGTTATTTTGTCAGACAGTTTAATAAGAACGTGTGAATGATACTGCCTCCTTCGAAGAGGGTTGGACAACCTAGGAATCTCCTACAACTACATGTGGATGAGCGTATAGCCATGATAATTTGGTGATGTTCAGTGTGAAATCAATGCAGAAGTGTTCACCAAAGTTGTTTGGTGAGAGAGCTGGCTGGAGCTCAAAACTCAGCAGCAAAATGGATGTGTATTACTGATGGGCTTTAACAATAGCGAAAATCGAATTCAATGCATCTTCATATCATTATGAATGCTAGGTCAAGTGTGAGTGATGGTCAGTTTATATCAGCCACAATCCGTTACTACTTACCGGTATAAATGATCAATTCGAACGCGACGTCAGAAAACGTATGGGGAGGGATAGTCATTGAATACTCAACTAGATACGATATACATAGAAGGATATTTATTTAAGCAACTGAGCATGGACTAGCAGTGACATAACTACAAGGTGCGCCAACATGTCATAATCTATTCATCGACTGAATGAAAATAATTACTCATGCGTTTGGCCAACACGTTAGACGTGCAAAGGCGATCACAGAGACCATATACTGGTCCTGCTGGGCGTTATGCGCGACGTCCGACACAGACAGTAAGTCTTGACAAGGTTGAACGCATGCTGATAACGTTAGTCATGTTGACCTGCTGTACGCATGAAGAACGATGTGATAAAACTGGCCTCAACACACCTAGCATAAATGAATCTTTCATGGGCAATGTCGGCGAGAATATTAGTGTGAATCACCGTGACCCTCTTAGAATATTACTCAACCTTATTCAATCATACTCAGCGGAACAGAATGAGCAGATGTTGTGGACAATCGTATTGGTGCTTATTCAGAGGACCGGACCCTCAAAAGTTCAAAACATTGAGTTCAGTCCGTCTACTTTTACAAAACACAGATGTGTATCGCGATATTTATGCTTTGATTTACTCTAATCACTCGATAGCTTAAAAGCAGCAGACTGGTGAGGACTGTACATGGTATCAGCAAATGAACGAACCAACAAGATAGGTTCAACCGTTTGCACACTAACGGTGCAATCAGTTCCGCGGCTAGGCTGTTGAACGCCTCACACACGGGCACACTTGAACTGCCTCAAAGCCGTTAATCCTAGAATGATTGAGCTTCATTCTGACACAAAGAATCGTGCTGGGATCAGCTCACTATCATTACCAATCAACAATACATCAGTCTCACCTAGGAAAGTTAAGCGATAACCAGTAATTCCATGTGTTTTGATCGCCGTTGATCTCAAGTGAGTATCAGGGGCTACACCGTCTAAAAGCAGTTTTCAGATAATGGAATTAATGGTCTCTTTCACTAAGCGTTAATTACAAAGTGGGATGTATCAATTCCGAATATGCAACTTGATCGTCCAGTGCTCACAGGATGTAGAAGGAATTAAAACCAGAACCAGCGAGACTGCAGATATAAGGGACCCGGTTTATATGAAATCTCGAATAACAACTTATAGAATGTACACGATACTCTCAGTAAGCTGAAGGAAGATGGCATAATCCCACACGTTAGCTCATCCGCATGGGTCATGTCCATCCTAGTTGTTATGAAATGAGATGTCAAATCGTGTACGATCTGCGGTGATTATCGAGTATCGCTGAATCCGAGACTGGGAAAATAGACAGCAACAACGGGGAAGCCGGTTAATTTTATTAAAAATCATGTATGGTAACATAGTGTTTTTTGACATTAAACAAACAAACGCATACTTACAGACCCTACTGGAGTCTGATCCTGAGGCGCTCCCTACAATTAATACGTTTTAGAGATTGTTTTAGTACTACTTGCTACCGTATGGATTACACGTCTCAGCCAGAATACGAGAGGTTTTAACTGATGAGACAATTGCAGATTTGCCAGGAGTAAGCAAATATCAGGACAATGTAATCCTATGGTTACACAATGCAGAAGAGCATGGTAAGCGATTAATTTCGCTTCTGGAGCGATTTAGAAATGAAAACATTGCAGTAAAGTTTTCTAATTTTTGTTTCCAGTGTGAAAGTTTCATTGGATTCACTGTATGTGACATGGGATACAAGCTGGACCCTGATTGGTAAGACTTTTCGGTTGCTATTGTCACCAATAAAACAAGATGAGCTGCGATCAATAACGGGTTATTCCCAATACTATTCTCGTTTTATACCGAACCTTGTGACGAACGCATGGCCATTATTTACAATTGAGTCGGCAGAAACGGGCTCAAACTCAAAAAGATGGTAGTCATCTGCGAGAATTAATGCAAGCTGTACTGGAAACATCGGTGTTAGCTCCATTTTGTGTCTAAAGTTATCACGCTGATTACAGATGCATCCAATGTCGGCATTCGTGATGTTCTGAAACAGGAGAATATCCGATCATTTGCATACCGCGGTTATTGAGTGAAGCACAGGAAGGATATTCACAACCACAAAAAGAGACGTTAACGATATTCTGGATTGGAAGAAGACTGCATAAATATCGGTTTGACATCAAGTTTAAAATTCTTACAGATCATCAAGGTATACAGGATTTACTAGGTCCGCGCAAATCAGTTGCTTAATGATTAACGCCAGTGACACGGTGATGAAGTCTAGTCCTAGTAGCTTACGATTGAGAAATAATTAATCGTGCTAGTAAGCAAATTCCACAGGTAAATTTTGTCACTCTATTCCAGTTTTTCAACTACCGAGGTTTGTTTCTAGGCCTAATTTCAATAAACCGGAGATGACTTGATAAAAAGGTAGAAACTATAATCGTCTGGTAATTGTCACAATGACCAAGAAGTAGTTATTAATTACAAACAGTAAATATCTATGACTGGTTCGATACTAAGAGAAACTGTCAGTGGAACTTGGTAATGTGTTGTGTCGGAGACATCACGGCTGATACTTCTACAATCGGTATGAAGGGCTGTATTAAACGATTTGCACAAAGATCACTTAAGCATGGAGAAAATAAAAGCACTGGCACGACAGATCTGTTGGCGGCTAGAGATAAACCCGGACATCAGGAACATCCCAATAAACTGCGATTCACGTCTGCATAAACTAAAGACGAGGTTGAAGAATTGGACATTTTGGCCTGATAGTTACCATAGCAACCTGTGCATGCAGACTAACGTGGATCACTTTCTGATTGCTACTACTTTCTGGTTTTGACTGATTCCTACTCTCAGTGACCGGAACTACTTATTGCACCTTCATTTTCCACGTAATTTCCCGTACAAGTATTTTACGTACGATTCAGTCGAGAACAGATTTCCCAGGCCTTGGTGGACCACAGTTTTGTTCCGTTGAAAATAAACAATGGCATAACAGCATTTGATGTCGTTGCTCACATGCGGAGCCTCAGTATCCAAGTTCCAATAGTGTCGCAGAAAATTTAGTAGAAACGCTCAAAAGTATCGTGTGTCCTACTGATCCTTAAACATTTAGTGAAATGGGTGTGTTTCTCGATAACTTTCTGCTTCGGTACAGATGCGCAGCCGGTTACATGACGAAGAAGGACCGAACACTGCTGTTCAAATCCAGGCACCTGAAAGCATCGTTTCAATGTGTGGATTCAGATGACGTAATATATTTGTGTAGAAACGGCCTGTGACAGCCCAAAGACTTATCACTCGCAAGCTAGGCAGTACTAACCTGCACGATTCCTCGAACTATCGGAGACACACTGACCAGGTTCAGTTCCGAAGCGCTGAGAACAAAACAATGAAAGAAGCAGAATGTCTTGTCCCACGATAGTTGGGTGCACAGAGAAGATCAACACTAATGGCAAACGTGAAAGCGGAAGCTTCTTGAAGGGGGACGGTTGTGGTGAAAATTCACTCGATTCATTGCTTATGTAAACCCTAACACAATAGGCAATTTGATGACGAACCAATCTAACGGCGATTTGGGTTACAGCAGCAGGGTTGGACGAGCATTTACAATGTTACATCTTTCGTCATTCGCCAAGTTCTTTGCTTTGTGTGGGATAAATTAAGCTTGCAGCTTGTGACGTTGCATGTGCCACTGAGATCAATTAATGATGGATTCTGATCTCCGGAATACTGATGTACATACATAACTGCAGGTTCTTGTCTCATGAATAATAACTGTTTACTGCGAGCAGTCCGGGGTCTTCTCTATATTACATACGCATGAGGTTTGAATTTAAGAATACTTTCTAGAGTCATTCGGAGCCTCTAATTTTGAGTATTACGGTAGCATTTCCACTACATAAAAGTTGCGGCAGATCCCATAAAACGCCATGACACAGATAGACAATGATAAATAGAGCAACTAAGGATCCAGCCTAATGTTGATGACACCAATGAAGTACAGAAAGCAACAGACATGTAAACGAACAAACGCAATCAGTTGAATCAAGCACGCGGCAAGCAAACATTATTACAGCCAGGTGCCCAACGTGAACAATTTTGGGGGTACTTTACACCTTGTGTAGCAGAGAGACAGGGATTATATCCAAATCATCACAATACCAGTAACCGTACAATAATTGTGACCAAATAATCATGCAAATGCTCAATCGCAACCTCGCATGAATAAAGTCCAGTTTGCGCGATCATTTCCAAATTAGAATAGCAGAAACATTCTGTACATCCTAATGAATAACACCGCGCTCAAAACTTCTGTGTGGTTGCAGAAGCTGACTTCACTGTACGGACTGAGCTTGATTCAGGTTGTTGAAAGAAGCTCGATGATTTTGGCTATCCGACATTCAGAGTGATCAGGCAAGCTGAATTCTGTTCACACAACACTATGGTCGAGTGTTTGGATTTGTTTATTCGACTATACTTTTTCTGATGTTATTGGGGTTGCGGTTTACATACTGATCTCACAAACGCGATGACGGATTGAAAATTCAAGTCAGAAGGAGCATATGTATAACTGGTGAGCTCCATTGAGTGCGGAATTCAAGTATATTGATTCCGATCGAAATAGACTCACCGAAAGACTTATCTGAAAGTGAAAGCAGTAACTTCTCATCCTCCATAAACAAGTGTTCGTCTATTTCATGGTGGCAGTAATGATAGTGATACTTGAGAGTTCGGATTCCTCTGTCATTCATTTTTTGTGTGCCTATGTCCATTGTATTCATCAATAAAACATTGCTAAATTATCCTGCTTAGAGCTCGTGCGATATCAACATTTTGTCTTCCTGATTCAACCAATTTATCTGTTGGAACGAGAAGAGTTTCTGATGAGTGAAGCAGGAGACACGTAGTATAAGAGAGTGATCTATTATTTATGGGCTGGTGGAAACTGAACCAAGGGTTGATCCATTTTTTGTGCATAACAACTAGTTCATAACACGTGTGATCAGGCAAAGATATGTACCATTAACGAGCTTTAAAAAGAGCAAACTCCGAGCATAATACTTCTCTTCGAGAAAAAACCGACTGAACTCTCCATAGAAATGCGACAGCTATCGTCACTTGTAAATGGTGTACATTTTATACATTTACAAGCAATAAATACTGCTACTCCCATTTTAGGGTCACCCATTCTGACAAAATCTTCAAAAATAACGCTCGAATTTTGATATTTTGATAAGTTACTTACCTGTTAACCCATGTATCCGCTGCTTTTCTCCGGCATATTCCAACGATTGGCTTCTTGGTTGCATTTACTATTAGTCAGGGTTACCTGTACATTATGATGTTTATAACGTACCCGACGAGATGAGTTAACCTGCTTATGCGGCAACCATTCCACAGAAACACTTTTTGTGTTTGGTTTAAATTTCGATTGTCATTGAAAAGCGGAACAACTGACCTTCACTACTACTTCATATCGCACTTAACAGGGGCACGCACGTCCCTAATACTATAACGGAAAGTCAGACTAAGAGCTCAAACACTTTTCTACTGCTCTCATTCACTCACTAATTTTCCTGATATGTTCATCAGTAATAAATTGAGATGTTCTGTTCCCTAGAGGGCGCATCCCCTATGAGCAGACAGTCAAGACCAGTCCCCATTTCTATTGATAGAAATTTACTGTTCTCTGAAACACACCTAAAACAGACAACTCTTCCCCGATCTTGTCAACATGATGTGCACTTTACATCGATTTGAAAGTTCATGCGTCTGTTTATTGTCAATGCAAGCTCAAAAGAGTCCCTGTGACACTTTGGTACGGTTTTACCCTATTCAACCTATGAACGCGGAAAACATCCAGGAGGTTTGGATATTAATGATAATTTATTTGCTCAGTTTAAAGGAGTTGATGGAAGAACAGCAGTTTTATTGGAGTACGATGCTGCAGACGAGAAGCTGGGGGACCAGTCCAAATGCTTGCAGCGATTGCATTTATGAATACGACCAGACTAATTAACATTGTTTTACACCCGTATCGTGCGCTCGAGGTAGCCCGAGACTGGGACAATTGGAAAGCGAAAGCTACCAGACCAAAACACGAGACATAAACTTGCTTAGGAGAATTCATTTTTCCACAAAAATTGTCCTGACTTTTATAATATAGGCCAAAATCTTTGACTTCCCACCGTTCTCTTGAAGTCAGAGCCAAATTTTGTTTTCCTACTTTTTATGAACATTTCCGACAGTTAATCACCATTTTTACTGCCACTTCTAACTGGTGTCCCCTTCGTGTTCTCTCACCTTTGATTTGTCCTTGCCCTCTGATTGGTTTACAATCATATAGATGTGGAGAATTCCCACCTAGTTTCGCCCTCTGACGGAACGCTTAAATGTAAGTCATTTAGAAGGCAGTCCTTTCCTTGCCTTCTTGCGTTAGAGTTGGGTTAGTGTATAAATCATACGTAGAACTGATAGCGGATAATGAACTAGCTCGAGCCCAGTGCAGCCTCGACGCAGTAGAAATAGAATGCCGGGAGTTGTGGATAATGCAATTACGAATTCAATGCATTTCTGGTTACACGCGTCCCTATAGGTGGCAATATGTTAGGCAGTTAGTTGGGGAATATGAGCCAGACAGGCGACAATCACCATGTTTCCTCCTGGTGTTTGAATCGTGGAGGGCTCGTCAGTTTGACAGTTGTCAGACCAATGATTGACTATAGCTATCTTATTACAAGCAACGGATATGCTGTTGGTTGCCACCTGGTAGCTCGTAACCTGCGATCACCACAGCTGGGTCGGGGTATTTCCGATTCTAGCTGATTGCGCACAGCCTGTTCTGTTCATTTATCATTTACAGATATTTGGACGGGTCGTGCAAGTGGTGTACCGTGAACACCAGTCCGTGGCATCATCTGTATGAATGTCTAGAAAACTACAAACTGAACATCATGCCCAGACGGTCGCAGCTTATGCGGTCTCATTAACTTTTTAGTTAGCCCACTTCGAAAGCAAGCATTATTCTCGAATTTCCGTCTTGTTACAGTCCATCATTTACATTATCTAAGATCCACCTGTGGTAATTAGTAATCGAAAGATCGCTCGACAGTTTTACCTATCCTTATTATTTCAATTCGCAGAGAACTCCTGTTGGTGCTCTAGTCGATTAAAGGTAACAGTTCTTATGCGATCGGATGATCTGGGATATATTCATAAACCAATGTGGTTGAGCGTGTGGGTGCGTTAGTTCAGATGTGCATAGGATAAGAACAGTGGCGTACATATCAGCCGAGTTTTCTCAAAAGAACGTAGCCGGAGTTCTTGTCCTGGTCATGGTAAGGATTTACATTGCTGACCAGATTTAACGAAACTGAAACTCAACTGTTATGTCTACTTTCGAAAGGGATGGTTGAAAAGTCTCTTGGACAGCAGAAACTTCAGTCAGCTGCCAGTACTGCTCAATTATTGATCAAAATTCCCAACCACCTATCAAAAATACACTATATTACTTACTATCGTGGTGTTTGTTACCAGGAATGAAGCACTCTTGTTGATCACAAAGTGTGATCCAATACAACCACACTGCACAGATACAGCAGATATAACGGTTGGTCCTGAGTATCTGATTTGATTTGACCACTGGACCATTTTTCTGTGTTGTAGTCTGAATAACGACGCTACTCACTAAATCACCACATTATCAAACAACCCGTCGCTTTCAGACAACAAGAGGGATATTTCGCAAATGGCACTGAATTAAAACAGCACAATGTTTATTCAACAACCGGAAATCTTTCTTCTTCACGGCTGACCTACAGGATTTTGTCAATTGTTTAAAACTGTTTGCCTGCCATTGAACTCATTAGTCAAACATTGTGTGTTTGGAAATCCTTTCAAACGCTACGGCAGACAGACAAGTGGTACGCCAACAAGAATGAAGTTGAGAGCGATTGATTTCGGATCCTTATCAAACGCAGAAAGCGATTTCTGTAACAATGGAATTTTGCGTTTTTGTTATGTGAAGATCATCCGACTTAGAGGGTGCAGTTCCCAATTTGTTGAGGACATTGTGACACACCTCATTAGAACAGACAATCTATACAAATAAAGTGGGCAGTACTTTCAATCCACACACATCAAGTAGACAGTTATAAGGCAATTCAATGTTCCGAAAGAATTATATAACTTTTATCGTTAATCAACACAACATCAGTACAAGCTGGGGTATCGAAAAGCTTGTTAGTTGTTATACTGAAGAAAATTACTGTCCGTTTCGTAACCCCCATCTCGTTTGGGTGAATAAATAAAAGACTAAGTATTGTACTGGAATCTGATTATATAATGCATGCAGATTGCAACGTCGGTCGTTCACACCTATTGAAAAAATAAAACAGTGTAATGAACATTTATTAATATGCCGAATAAGTATGGGATTTTTAAATCAAAAGTGAATCGCTACTCTCTGAAAAGAAGTGTGGTTGTCGTTACTCTCGAGAACTTCAATTGATCGTTCATAAGTTATCGTTTTGCAGATGTATGTATGTGTGCGATTGTGGATATTGATTCCTACCATTTCGGATAGCACCACTCAGCTTGTGATTCGATACACGTAACTATATCCATATACCTGCTCAATCTATATACCCCAAATACTATTATTTGCTTCCAGATCCTAAGAGCTAGCGAGTTAAGTCAAGAAATATTGTTGTGCTGTTTAAGCTATATATTTTGCTAATTTGGCAGTACGTTGAACAGTTACATTGCTGTTCGACTGACTTTTGGTCAAAGACCGGTAACAACTAACAGAGAAGTGAGTATATAAGATGGTACATATCGTTTCCATTTACTGTTGAAACTGAAGGCGCATTAATGTTTCTGTGAGGCATCTCCATATGGGTATCGAATACCTCAAAATGCTTCTGTTTTCCACTTGTGCTTTTTTACATTCATACACTACGTTTATCGAAATTGATTTTCCATCATCACTGAAAATCACCGCTTACAATTCGTCTGTCTGTGACACATGTTTCATTATTCATTGTAACCCTTGAAAACCCGACACAATGGAAATGGAGACAATATTTCAGGTTTGAACTTCACAGACCACTTTGGATTGGAGTGTACGTGTAATTGAGAAAGGAAATCTCTAATGTATTGGACTGATTTTAACGTTGTATCAACCAGCAACAGTAACATCTGCATTTTTTGGTAACATCTGCACACATAACTCTTCTTTTTATCCAAGTAAATGAAGTGAATATGTAAAAAAATGGTTTCCTTGTAATTAAGAGGCTTACTTTAGTACGATTATACAATCTACCCGTGTGCTTATCACCAAGTAGAAAAACACTTAATGCCACATTGAATATAAAGAATAAACGTAAATGGATAAGTTTGGCGAATGGCCCAGCAACCCTCAGGAAACAGTACATCTGGTAAATTAACTTAATCAATCTGTTTCTATGGTGGAACAAACCAAGTGACGTCAATCAGAATAATGGTTTCTGTATACAGATTTCAGAGAACCGGCACCTGCAATTTTGTCACGTAACTAGTTTTTGCAAGCTGACTGCATCACTGTTCAATTTTTCAAGAAAATGATTAGGGTGATTTAGGAGAAAATGAAACAACCATATGTTGCTTTGTGGTTTTGTCTGCGACTGAGGTGAATACCAGTAAACGGACAATCGGTAATGAGATTATCCTCATACTCTGTGGTAGTTACACTTACCACTGTCCATTAACAACTAACTGACAGTCACTATCTTAGGTCAAACCGACATGACGGCAGGGATTCTAATCAATGCACACGACTAACTTACAGACATTTACATAATTACATTCTGGTCACAGAACTGGATTGGAGACGTCCTTTTCGACAAATTACAGTTCGCACTTGAAGTTAGGAGTACAGCGGCATGGTCGAATCCCCGTCGAAGTTTATTCTCAGTCCACTTCTTCCTCTCTGTCAATCATGGAGAAGATGGAAACATGTCGAGTCACCAGGATTATGGCCGATTTGCTTCCTTTCAAATGTTCGTGATTGACAGAAGTTGCCTGTACCAATGAGCCAAATAATTGCAAGACCATCTGTGTTTTACAGTGTTTTAGTCAGTTATTAAGCAAAAAATTTTTCTTTCAAAAAACAAACTTGATACAACGTTTTTATAAGTGCTTTTGTTACCTGAACATCAGTAGGCTGAACGCAATAACAATGGGGAAAATCTGACGCTAACTGGTCGAAAGGTCGTTTTGAACAGCCGGGTCGTAATTAACTAAAATGGTTTATATAGCTTACGTTTTTTTGCCAGTGAAATCAAGGAACTAAACTCGTGTGGTGTTAGCTGATACTACATCGCTTACAGGCTGGACGTCTTTGGTGACATCCGAAACGGATTAACCTTTCCCAATAACCGAAGTCAAAGGACACATTCGTTTCAAATCAACACCGCAGGCGGCTAGCACTGCACCACTTGCGGTTCCACTCACACACACCAGATATCCGTTGTAAACCCGAAGGAATAAGACCAGTAGGTGTCTGAGTGAGGCCTTTGTGTCCAGCCGACCAATGCTGGTTAGCCAATTGAACGGTTAGCGGGAAAAGGAAACCCTTATCTCTCGGAAAATAAACAGAGAGGCTGCAACGACAAGTTCCAAACTGATAAGAAATATGTGTGAAATGTAATACAAGAAGCATATCAGTATGAGAATGCATGTTAGTGCATTCTAATGAGGATAGGGAAGAAAAACAAAATTCGTAGTTGGACTACGAAAAGAACAGGCAAACTGTTCATCATACAGTACACCAACAAAGCTGAAGAGAAGAATGGGTGAGAGATCGCACACACCCAAGGTTCTGAAAAGAGGAGCAGATTAGTTGCCAAACGACCGTTGTCTTGGATAATGCAACCATTAACAGAAATAGAATGGATATACTCATAAGATCTACCTGAGCCTAGCGTACTGGTTGTCTGTTCGCCGACGGTGCACTATGAGTACGTTGGTGACCTACTAATCCAAGACGGTCAGCGTATTCACAGCTGCACACACTACAACGCCATATGGTCATGTCACCACGACCTATGGCACTAGTGGTTTCCTTGCGTACTGCGCGCTATTGTTCTCGGCCGCGCAGTAAGTGCTCGTTGAACTCGTGGACGCTAGTGTGAATCATACTTCTCCAGGTTGTCCGGTTCAACACTAAGTCTTCCCAATATCTAAAATCAATGCTGCAACGTGGAAGACTTACCTGCGCAATGTTCTGGCATCTCCGCTTTTGACCACCAGGATTCCGCTTACCTGATCTCACTTGTCTACACAGCAGCTGCTTCAAGATGCGGCCATCGTCCATCCGATGGACGTAACCCAGCCAACGAAGGTGATTCAACAACAGCATGGCTTCTATCCCGTTCGTGTCCGCTCGCCGCAGTACCTCTGTGCTCAGAACTATGTCCGACCACCAATTATCCAAGATGCATCTGAGACACTGCAAATGAAAGCGGCTCAGATAGCGCACATTCCGCTGATACAATGTCCACGTTTCCCTGCCGTACAGCAGTATAGACAGTACCATTGAACGGTAGGCAAAGAGCTCAGTGCTCGGCTTAAGGCTGTGGTTCTTTCAGACTTGTTTTTCAAGACGTCCGGAAGCAACACTAGTCTTCGTCACACAAGCTGTCAACTCGCTGTCCACAGACAGATCTGTGAACAAATTGCTGTCCAAGCAACAGAAATCCGCACAGCTGCTTACACCGGCCCTATTAATAAGGCTTTGGGGTGAAGGTGCACAGGCAGCACCTCCGAAGCCGAATGCACACACACACACTCAAGCAACTTGAATGTAAGAGACGAATCGAAGAAGACTACCAAGGTTTAGTGACACAAACATGCAAGCACTCGGATTATGCTGTCGTGGGGACTATATATTAGTGAACAAAAATGGACGGGGACGATCCGCGTCGATTGATTGGCACACCTCTGACGCATAAAATGCTTAGCTTCATGTCGTAGATCGTTGGACTTTAGCACATGTGCTCAATGACCGTCCGCCAGTCCAGAATGAGTGAGGTAAGGGTTGTTTAGTTTTCACTTATCATATCGAGGTACCGACCGATTACAAGATCTTAGCTAATTCTAACTCGTTCAACTGGTTACCACTCCACTAGACTGTAAACAACTTCATTAATATCAACTTGCTGAATTTCGCGTCCATGATTACTGGTGTTCTGGAAAATGGAAGGCGAATTGATGGGCTACGAGTTCGCCACAAAAGGTCAGATGGAGAAGTGCACGAGCCAAGTGTCCAGGGTGTGCGATTCGATGATCGCATAAACATCATCGAATTTAAAGATAATACTGATTCTGTCCTTGCATGGGCTACCATCTGTTGCAAACTGTGAGCTGGTCTTTCCGGATCAGGCCGTCAGTGGTTTGGTCTGCATAAACATACTTCAACACCGTTTACCCTATGGATTTTTTGTTCAGAATGATCCGTTACTTCAAGGTGATAGTGCCCTGACCGACAGATTAAGTGTTGCGAGGACGTTTACGTCTTCTTTGGATAAAAATAATATTGGTTTCAGCACGAGTTCATATTGATTGTGTTGTTTGTTTTCTGCTCAACCAGGTAAAGTACCCCGAGTATAGCGCGGAGATAAGAGACACGATAAATAAATGTGACTGCCGACTAGTCAAAGAATTAATGGTGTTCAGCAAACGTTGTCTGATGGATTGATAGTAGAATGCGAGTGCGTACACCTAAAAGTGCAGCGAACTGTGAGTTTTCTCGTGTCGTGTTCTGGTCAGCTAGTTGATATTAACTGGGACTAGCTAAACGTGTCCAAGCGTGCACATTTCCCCGTATCTTCCTCACGGGTTGTTCACTAGAACCCGCTGTTCACTTCCTCAACTGGTTGAACTCCGTCAATTTATTCACCCAACTCTGAATGCATTTACAGCTCTCTACTCCTAACAGTCGTTTGATGAGGATGATCCCCAAAATGTTCCACGCTATTAGGGTCAGCACGCCGGGTTAGGTGATCAATATTGACTTGTAAACTCGTAGAACTATGCACTGGTGGGCCAGAACATTATCAACTCGTCGTTACACTAGAGAAAAAGTGGCAGTGAATGTTGTCATGATAAGTCATTTCAGTTTCAACCGTTATTGGCATGAACAAGAAGACACACTTGCCTCTTTCAGTTGTTAACATGTTTCACAGGTGAGCCGAATTATCTCTTCGTGCTTTGTGAATGTTTGTGCCAATCAGCTGTGTACTGTTTCGTAGAGCTCATCAAAACGTAATCCCTTAAAATCTGTCCTGGTTCCACATTTAAGTCAACTGCCAAATGTCCGGCCCTTGTCGATCAACATACACAGAACAGTCGGATTGCGCGAATAGGGTGAACAAATAAAAGTCAGACACGAAGCCGGATGAAAGTGGATATGTGCACACCTGAGCTGGCTTCCGCACGGGTCACGTAAAAATTGTTTACTGAGGTCGCTGATGAGGAGTCGGGAATTTGTCTCATTTCAAATTGAATATCAATCAAATTCGATCACACCGCTGGTATTCAGGTAAACTTTCCCGCCAGCTTTTTTTATCAGAAAAGATGCACTAAACTCGTCAGTAATGTGTCTGCTTGCCACTGTCGGGATTAGAACTCCGGTCACACTTTCACGAATCAATCATGTTGACCATTGAGCCACTTAACTCACACTAGGCGCGACCGAATTATTATATATGAACATTCGACCACTTCCACTTGTAATTAATGATCAAGTTGAGCGATCGTCTTGATGAAAGAGACGGTTGTTGTCTGTTAACTTCAGTCGATAAACACGAGATTAGGACCTACGAGACAGGTGGAAGTCCCTCATTTCAATAAGTCTGCTAGGCGACTTTCGAACGTTCAGGTGAGAGCTTCCGGATATGATACTTCGGTCTTGCCTATTGTAAGATCAGTGGAGCATTATTCAACACGGTTGCCCCATTAAAGTGTGACAGGAACTATAACCCTGATCGTGCCAAACAGACACTACTGACGAACTCTAACAAGAGCGAATCTCTGATGGTCCTTTTCGAAAAAGGATGATTGGAAAGTTTATCTGAATGCGAAGGATGTGATCACATATAATCGATATTTAGCGTGAAATTCACCGAGATAGGCTCATCCAAAGATAGGCTTCCTAAACTGGCCGGGTAAGCGAACTGCACCAATACACCACTGTAACCACGGCCAGACTAATCGACCGGTAGTGTTGGATTACTCGCACCTCCGGCTTGATAATCCAGTGTACGTGTATTTCAGTCCAGAGTGCTTGGCTCCTTTGCTCCAATCTTTTTGCCACCATGACCAGTGGTCGACAACACTTGATTGCTGACACTTCTCAGCCACCTTCTCAGCGTTGGAAAGACAACGCAGGGTCAGGAACCAACATGATCCAACGAATGCAAACTAACAAAGTAACACTACAATACTCCTTTAACGGAGCCCGCCAAAAAGCATTTTTTTCATCAAACGATGGATAATTAAAGGCCGCATTTATAAACGAAACAGATTTACAAATTAGTAAGAGTGATTTAAAACCAAAAAATTCTCATACAAACTGAGGTAAGTCGTGCTGATTTTAGGGTTAGCACACCAGTTTCGGATTGTGACGTGATGTTATGTAGCCCTGTTATCAAAACACTAAGTGGCGTACAACATTTCCCAACTTTATGGCTTTCTTTTTGGGCCTTGTCGTTTCACGTCTTGTCTACATGTTTTATTTGACCAGTGCCCTGATTAAGACAACCTGTGGTGTCATTATGATTCACTGAGCAATTCGTTCAAAAATGTCCATGTTGAGCTGTTTTTTTCTCTCTAAAAACCCGCTTTCTTTTGAAGAATGATATGCATGAGATACGAATGCCGTTTAACTAGGATAGATACAAGGCATTCACATCATACAGATTACGGTTAATTGATTACTACTTATGATGACATATCGGTGCATGTGAGTACTGTTCGAACTTAGCCTAGTTACGTGGGTGATATGCATTCTGTAAGAATTCTGTTTGCTCATAAACCGACTTCTCTAACACTGTACAGATTGCATGTGCAAATATTTCCGCTTCTAGTTTACACTCGATACTTGAGTTTCACCCAAGGCTTGAAGGTACTTCTGACCACTGGGTGACTAAGTCCTTCCGTCCGTGTGTGTGTATGTGTATAAGGCGATGGGCGCATGGAAAGTACGGTCACGGTCACATTCTGACTAGCTCTTTCTTTAGCTTTGTTAGTGCATTGTGTGATGAAGTTTTTGTTTGGTTTTCGATTCAATTTTGTCTTTTGTTTTTCTTCGTCATTCCTTTTAGAATGCAAAAATGTATACTTTTAAACTGAATCACTTCTTGTCTTTTATTTTCAGTCTCGATAGGTTCGTCTTGAGTCATTAGGTCTCTTTATTTTCGTTTCTGAGATATAGAGCGGTTTCAGTTTGTGCTAGCCTATCAACTGGCTAACAACCAATGACCTGCTGGAACACAGCGGCTTCCACTCACACTCATCTTGGTCTTATTTCTTCGGGTTCACACTGAATACGTAATATATGTGTGGAACCATGGGCTGGGCAACACAAGCTACCTATAGTGAGTGTTATGCTTAGGCTTTTTCTGACTCTGGTCACTTTGTCAGGCTAATCCGAAACGAGTACCGTCATTCGTGTGTTTCCTGCTGTGGTTATTTTGGATCGCAAAATGTTCACTTCTGTTTGTCTGACATTAACCATACGTAACTTGGTCTAGACGAACCTGTTATGCTGGAACTAGATCACATCGCTTGAATACAAGTAAGAGAACAAAGTGTAGGTAATCTGCTAAATAAACAGCCTATTGAGCTGGTTTTTTATTTATGCAGCCTACGGTGAGAGTGTAGAGGAGACTACAAGCAAGTTGAATGCACGATATATATAAGCATGTAATAGGTTACGTGTAAATCAGTTCGATGATTGATAAAGAAGTTTGTTATAACGAACGTTGTTCATGACTTGCAAAGAAGTGGCCGACTGCGCACATCAACAGTTAACTGTTCTCCCAGTGATGTTCTATGGAGTATAAACAGCAGCCACAAAGACAACGTTCGTCGGCTTACAAAAGAATGTAACACTTCGGAGTCAGCTGTACACTTGATAGTGAAAAGGTATAGGTATCGGCACTATCGGCAGGCTTCGGTTGTCAAATGCAAATGAATGTGTCATTTTATACATGACAGTTGTCGGAATGGGACATGTACTTGACAGGTTTTACTGATGAATCAATATTCGGTCTGAATGTTATTGTGCAGAAACAGTATTTATGGCATATATACAAACTCCATCGGTTCGACTCAATCCGGCGTCTACGTAGTCCAAAGGTTATGAAGTAGGTGGAACTTGTAAAGACACGTGTTACCTGTTCCTTCTTTCTTGATACAAATGTCACAAGTTCAAAAACTACATCAGTAGTTTGTACTAGCGTGGGAACGACTGTAAGCGCCTGAATAAGCTTGAGTTTAGAAAGATGACGCAATATCACACTATGTTTTGTGAGTACCAGAACATCCGGATAAAACGTTTGGGCTACCATCGATCAGCCACAGCGAACCGAGAAAGTGGTCCCCACTATCACTAGAAATTATTCTATCGGATTTTTCCTTCGAGTCCACCTCAAACACATGGTCTTTAACGAATGTCCGCAAACATTGAAAGAACTCAGAGTGGCCATATTTTTGGAATGCAGTGTAACTTCTAATGATACTGTGTGTTGTCACCACGTTAAGAAACGTACCCTTTTGTATACGAAATCACAGACACCACTTCGAACAGGTCTTGTGAATGTATGGTTCATGTACAAATGTTTTCCTTTCTTTCTCCCTCTACTTGATGATTATATTGACCTGACGATAGAAAAATGTATCTCTAACATTTAAAGACAGATTCGTGTACCGATTAGGTTCAGTTAGCTTTGACTAAAGTACGAAATCTGAACAGCTATATTCCCGAGTACCGTCTCACTAAAGTAACGTTCTGGTTCGTGTTTAATGGAATACTGCGGAGCAGATATCGCAATGCTTTGGTTTATAGTTTTATTTAATCTAGAAAAGAAGGTTTGACATTTAGAGTAAACATAAATCAAGAGTTTGCTATCCAGTAATATCTAGATGTTACGTTCGGTTTGTCTGTAGACTACAACAAATATCTCAGTATTGTAAGCTGTTTCTCCCCAAACAACACGCTGTCCTGTTAATCGCGTTGTGCCAACGTGATCTGACTCCATCGCTATACTTCGTTTAGTCTAAGCCACATGTGGTAAAGACAACTCAATATGAACAACATGTATGAACTAGCTCTCTGGTCATTTAGTTTCATTGGTTATGATCATTGTTGAAACTAGGGATGGATTCACTAGCTCATGTGGACAATTCTGGTGATTCTTCGTTACTGTCGTTTGGTATATAGACTAGTGAATGGAAACAAAGTGCAACACACTACGTAGAGAGAAGATTTACTTTGATCCTTTAGTTAATGTTGCCATCGGACCTTTGCTATTCACCGTGTGGTCACGATCACGTGCTTTCTGTAAATTGACAAGTTCTTTTTTTATCACTCTACCTGAGCAGAAGAGATTCTTGACGAACAACTGTTTTCCATAATCCATTTTGTGGTCAATATAATTACACAGGTTCAACGTAGTTACAGCAGTTTGCAAAAGAGGTTTAACATAATGTCCTTGAGTCGTTTAAGACCGTTGCTACAGTCAGAACACCTAAATATAGTCACTCAGACAGTAAATAAGCAATATTAATCATGGTGACTTGGGATTCCACCTACCACTACTATCCTGCGTTATGGGTCGGAGTTTGTACACGATTGCTGACCAGTGGCATGACCTTGGGCCGCGAAGGCAAAATGGCCTATACAACCTATTTGCGTAAACAAATAATCGTATTACGCAATCCAACGGCGGTCGATTCAGCAGTGGTCAGTACCCGCTGGTTGACGAGTTTTTAGGTGGTTGACCGGAGCTCTGTAGATTACTCGGATGCCTGAGCGGGGTCAACTGTGTGGTCAGCAACGGCCGGAACTGCGACGGCTGTGCTAGTAATGGATTTAGTCGAGTCAATCCAGAGCCCTGTTGGATAATGTTCTTTAATTGTTTTGAATGAACGCAATGTCGTATGATCTACGTATTTTGCTGTACAACAGCGGGAGAATTAGTACATTAGCATGGATTGGCCAGGGGCGGGGATGTTTTAGTTCGTGTTCAACGTCAGCAGGAAGGATGAGGTAAACCAGCTACGCACCGCTGCCTTCGGGATTGCGCGTTTCAACGATACTCCATAATAGTGAGGCTGTATTAGTAGATTGCTTATCAGGTTCTTGCGTATCGGACTTAAGAATACGATGCGCCAAAAAGAGACATAAGATTTGAAGATTTCTTAATCGATTTTAAGACACATTTGCATATTCCATTGTTGACAGATAGATTTCAGTAGGTATATTACTCAGGACTATTAGTGATTCGATAAATTCAACAAGTAAACGCAATAGTATATCGGCAATCACACGTATGATACAACTTAGCAGAGAGATAGGCCTTTGCGCCTAAGTACGCTCTTCACTGGGACTATATAATACTGATGTCAGACAATGACGAATTAGCAAACAGTATTTATTCTCTGTTAAAAGTCTCTTAGACACCTTGGTTCCGGAGACTGACGATTACAGTATAACTTAAACAAAGCAGTAAGAAGACGGGCAGTGATAGATGCTAGCATTTTGTATTGCCTCTTCAGTGTTGAATAATAATAATCAGGAACATATATACAGCACTATTGGAGTGGGGTGAAGAAATGACATAGCAAATTAGGTGAAGAACAGCAACGCAAAACTATTAGGTCCACGGGAGTCTAAGGATTACATATAATTGTTTTTTTTGCACACAGTGCTGGCTTGAGGCGACTAATAGCGACCGCCTCAGCTAAACGCAGGAAACGCGGATAAGCTTGGCGCATTATAATCCTGAATACTTATTCGGGATTAATGCAGTGACCGGTGGCCAACATGTGTTTGGCGATAGACAAGGTAGTAGACTGCGCAGTCACATCCTGAATCCATTTCTGGCAGGTGTTCCTTCATTCTAGAGTTCAAGCACCTATCGGTCCTGCCGATGTAACTGTCGCCGCATTTAAACACAAGGTTATAAATACAGTGTTGGTTAACGCCAATAGGTTGCTCCCCTTTTACTGAAGGTAACGTTAGCTTACGAGTTCGTTCAACGACTACGATTTCAGCCGCATTATGTGCTCGCTTAATGGAGGCATTGAGACGTTTTGTTAATCGAAGTGCAGAAGTGTCACCTTTGAGTGGTAGTTCAATGTAGACTTTCTTCTTCCCAACTGTGGAAACCTCGTCTACTGCTGCACGCTGCTGGCTGTGTCTGTTGATAAAACTTAGCGGATACCCATTGTCTTGCAACGTCGTTGTAAGCAGTCTGAGTTCATTAGCTAAGCATTCTGATGAACAAATGCATCTGGCACGCCTAAGCAGTGTTCTGACCCCACGAAATACTGGCATCCACCACTGTCCGTCTTCTTACTGCTTTTATCAAATTTATGAAGAGAACCAACTGTTTCAGATTACAGTATAGGTAAATCTTGCTAAGCCAAAACCATGATACAAAATATTTTTGGCCGGAGATTTTCCCCCAGGTATCAGGGGCTGTATATTTTCTTCTCACTAGACATAAACTAGCGAGAAGTATTGGTTTGTTTGTAAATTAGTAAATATTGGAACACTGAACAGGTAGCACAACTTTGAACAGCATCAAATCCATCTTGTAGACGGCTGGTGGTTACAATTTCAACAGAGTCCACAGGAATCAATAATCATCGACCAAATAACGTTTCGGGACGATTGCTGTAGCAGTCATCAGCGTGATTCATAGTTGTTAATAAAACAACTTTGAGGATGGAATTCATTAACGACCGCTCAGGATCAGCATTGGAGCAGCGCGGTGTAAATCGACGTCGTGTAGGGTACCAGAAGTATGGTTGTTCTGATGAATCGTCGCTCTCATGTCCCTGGGTTGTAAGTTCATTTTTTGTTTGTATATGAAATGTGTTCAGTATTAAGCAATCCAACTGACAGAAGAAAAAGCCAAACACCATTATATGACGGTTAAACGTACGGCTTCAAAACATCTGATTCAAATAGGTTTTCAGGTGTGATTACCATACCTAGTAACCAATGACTCAATGCAGTTAACCTTTGATAAAAGGCTGGTTGAGTCAGGGCACCATCTTGAGAACACAGCGTACAGTATTTGTGCGGTAACTCACTAGATAGAACAAGACAGTTCGTCTCGGCATCATGTTTAACAGAAGGCGACGGTAACCACCACAACATCTGCAGAATATGAGCAAGGTAAGTGAGAAACGTATCGTGCTTGAGTGTGCTGCTATGTCTCTCAACCTCTCGCTACATCGGAAAGCGGATGTGATTGACGGTTTAGTTATTGTGGTTCCATTGTAGCCAATGGCTTTGTCGTCACGATTAGTTTGTTTTGGCTTTCATATTGAATGCGACTAACCAAACGGGCTCAGTCGTATTGGAGTCACTTAATATCATATCAAAATATGGTCGGTTGTAATGCAGACATCTGAGTTTTAATTTTCTAATTAGCTTAGCAAAAACCTGCCCGATATCCAAAATAAAAGTGTTTGCCAGTCTTCTACATGAAAGACGAGGTTTAAACGTGCGCACAAAAGTTAAAGGTTCGATCAACGTAGCTACGGTTAGAGCAAAATTTAGCTCACTTTTCGCGGTTGTTTTCTTAATCATTAAGCCCGATCCATACGGCACACTGGCGGCAGACAACTTCGAATGAATGGAAGTCGAATTTATTCATTGACAGTTATCAAAAAGATACACAGGTCCATCCTGAAAATGGGGATAACGTTAGAAAAATTCCAGTCACTGAAAAGGCTTAGTTAACACACGTTTTATAAACAATAACGCTTCAAACCCTTTTACTAGGATTGAGCACATCTTTGAAGAAAAAATCAGAGACAGTCCATTTGCACAGATGCAATGTGATGCCCGGATAGCCTACCCACACGGTCAACTGCGGCTTCTCTTAATGGTGAGACTCTTACTAACTGATGAACTTTGGGGATGTCAGAGGGTAAAGACTATTAATTCGTGTTTAGTTGAAGTGGTATTCAAAACATACTGAGCATCGTTGAACGCTTGCTTGAACTGGCCATTTGTTGCTCGAGTTGGTTCAACAGCACCTGGCTTCTTGATACCCATTACTTAGATGGACAGAAAAATCTTTTGATAAGTTGGGGAGATAGTGGTCAGGTCCAGCTCCTTGTCGTGCAGTATCAGCCGCAAATGGTAGTAACGCACCTAGGTATTACATATGAGATATCTGCCCAACGTAACTCTGACACAGACAGTCCTGGCAAGCCATCTGAATTTTCCAGTAGTTGCCGGGACCAAGTGGTGTATCTGATTTAGCTAAAGCGACAAGGCGGCGCCTCACCATAACGTAGGGCAAACCAGATGTGCACATTTGGGTGACTTGAGTGAGAATAGGTGTTACAAATAGGTGTACAGCCATCGAAGCAACCACGCCAATGATTACTGACAGTCCTTTGATCAGCCTGACACTGGAATTAATCAGACGATGAGAGTCGGCGTGTAACATACAAGAGGTCAGTGAGCTGGATATAAATACTCGCTAAACACAGGCCGTTATCAGGACAAAACTGTAGCAGACATCCATAAATGCTTGATAGGAGAATACTATTTGTGTGGTTTGGTCTGGATAGTGATCGGCTGGCTTACACATGCGTGTGTTTGTATGTGCCTAGGTCATTATTGAACATTCGAGCTCCACGAATCACACGGCTAGATTGCTGCAGTCACGTTGGTTGTCCCTGGAACACTCATTCTAGTAGTAGTCGTGACCATGTTCCAGGTTGCATACTTGCGGATGAATACGCTTACTACGTAGTGACTGCGTTTTGAACTACAGATATAATAAGTACGTTGAGATCGTTGGCTATCGGTGACAAGCTTTTCGGCACACAGCCCCACTTGCCGATTTAGGTCACCAGCCAACAGACCACATCTGTGTTGCGTACGTTGCGTAATTCAGTTCTTGAAAGTGTTTTGTTCCAGTTAGTTCACTCAATCTGAAGAATACCGTCATCCAACAGTCTAAGACTGTCTTGCTGATACTTTTGTTGGGAGGCAGATGGAGAGAGCAAACCACCGACATTTATCAGCCTATCAGTCCGTCGAGCTTCGCTGGAAATGTTTCCTTCAAAAACCCCTAATGATGGGTTTGATGCTAAAAACTTTAAATCGACTGTTATTGAGTAGCAGTGTTGATTCGGAGAGAGTTGTCCTACGGCTGTTTGCCGCACGATAACTCAAGAAAAAGTGGCACGAACGCGAAGAATAACATCTCCTTTGTGAATTGCGTCAAGGCGTTTTATTCTGCGAGTCGTGAAGCAATGTGGGCGATGCTTGACGAACTTGGATGTCAAGTTCTTCCGTTTGATTGAACTATTACATGAGGATATGAAGACGTTGATCCAGATTTCTGAACTGACGTCTGATGATTTTGAAATCATTACAAGCGTGAAGCAAGGTAATTTCATAGCCCCAATCGTGTCTATCTTGTGTTGTACTGCAGTGTTAATAGTCGCTTCCCAGAACTAGGGAGACAGTGCTTAATTGGAGTACCGCACGGATGGTTCTTGATGGAAACCTGAAGTTCCAGTGCCTCAAGTCTGTTACGTACTTTAACAATTCACAAGCTAAAGTCTGAATGTGATAATGCTCTGTTTGCGCAGGGAAATCAGAAACTGGATTGACTAGCCACAGAATCCACCATCACAATAACCAGTGTCTAACTGAAAATCAACACTGATTAAACATTTTCTTCCTTTCAGCCTTTTCCGGAAGGATATGGTAAGCCTACTACTATATCTTTTATTTTGAAGAGCAATATACTCAGCTTCGTTCAAGGGAAGAACAAACGGTGACATCAAAATTAAGCAACAGAGATGTGAAAAAAGTTGGATGTGAAAACAAGCTGTCTGTCAAATGTGAGACGTTGCATAGTTAGCAACTCTGAATAAATAACTAGTCCTATCACAAGAATAGAAAGCGTTAATGGACCAGCGCAGTATGTCACAAAGGAGTTTAGAACGTTTTTCAATAAATACGTAAATAATAATGAAAAGAAAATGGTGAACGATCAATTTCACAAAATCAAAACGCTCTTCAGGGCACAAAAATGCTATCACAGTCAAGACTCACGCATCAGGACAGAAAAATGTCCTTCATAGTGAGATAACTATCAGAGAGGTGGCAACAGTTAACGCCAGGTTCCCCGCATAAATGTGTTGTAGGATTTTAGGAAACCTAGAACGGTCAGTAGAAATAAATCCGTGACTGCGTAAGAGGGCAGCCCCAGTCGAAAAACAGCGTTACTTGAAGAGGGAAATATAATACTTCGAAAAGAGTTGATCACAGATGAATGAGAAACAGAGTTAACATCACAGCCCAAAGTATGAAAGACCGATTGAATGGCAGCATTACGAGAGTCGGTCCCGTATTCCGTAATCTTGTCTGTCCAGGCAAATTGGCTTCGATAATCATCTACTATACTGACGTCAAACCCTAAAGCTTCGCCGTCAAGCCCTACAGCATCGCTGTCACGAACCACGATCACATCGGGTTTGATGAACGAGCTCGCCGTTAGTACTCGCAGCTCCTCGAAGACTGTATAGCCCAACTTGCGCAGTCGTTTCGCCAGGTCTCTGACCATACGGTTGTGTCGGGCACAACGCACGTCATGGGTGATCCAGCATAATTGTGGAATATGATCAAGGCTTTCCGGTTGACCGCAGTTGCCACGGCAGAGAACTGGGTGGTCACTTCGGCCACCTCGTGAATTTCGGACATTAGTCAGCAACAGATTACATCGGAGCTGGATGGCACGAATAAAGATTCTGGGGAAGATGCGATCTGGGTTAAACAGCCAACGATTGGAGAGTGGAGATCGTGACACTTCCTGAAGACGACGGCCGTCAAGCGAATGGTAGACAAACTCGGGATGTCCAAACCGCCAAAACGAATTGGGGTATGGATGTAGCTGATTGGTGTATATTTAGGAAGACGGAGCCACTGCCGAACAAACTGGCGAATCGTACAGTCCATGGCTTTGAGCGTGTTACAGTGAACTCGGCTCAACAATAATGAGTGATTTATCTTCGGGATCAGATGCTGTCTCAGCAGTTCAAGACGTTGATGTGGCTTCAAGGGCGCTTTGGTAGTTTCATCCAGCATCGTACGAAGTTGCAGACGGTGGTTAGTGAATGCTTTACCCTTCCAGATGAACGGGATATCTAGATAGATCACCGTGTCGGAAGTGCTTAGTGAATGGATAATGTCCGGGCCGAAGTGGATAGACTCATCAGAGGTGGCAGTTGCGTTATGTTTATGGTCACCGTGAATGACCATGAGTTTAATCCTCTGTGTGTTGATCTTCAGTCCGGATAGTTCCGGGGCACCAGCGGCGACTGCAAGCTTCTCGGAGAGAGGCGTAGGATTCTCAGCTGGGAGGATCAGATCGTCGGCGTAGGCGAAACCGCTAACCAGCGTGTCGTGGAACTGGTAGCCAAGCTCCGGTCGAGATAGTTCCAACACCTCATCCATTGCCGTGATGAATAGAAGCGGGGACAATGGGTTACCCTGGCGAACATCACGCTGGGACCGGAGAACGGAGCTATTGAGCGTGGCAGAAGCATTCCTGTAGGAGTCGGCAATGTAATGCGTCAGAGGTGGAGGAGCACCGAAGGCTCGGGCCGATCTGAGAATCGAACCTTGTGAGATAGAATCTAGCGCTTTGGACACAGCGATAAAAGCCGCACACAGATTTGAAGACGTGGTACATGAGTTCCGAAGCAGTGCATGAAGCAGGAAGGTCGCCACAAGGCAACCGTCACGATGTAGGAATACAAACTGGAGACCGGGCAATTGCAAGTGCGAATCCTAACGATCGGCCAATATCTTGTGGAAACAACGTATCAAAGTTGAAGATACAGTGATGGGTCTGAGCTCGATGGGAGATGAAGGATTGTTTACTTTGGGTACAAGCGTGATGCGGGAGCGGCATAAGTGAGTTGGACAACCCTGGGTTAGCAGGATCAGGTTGAAGTATCCGGCCAAGGCATCAGCTTTCATACACTTCAAATGTTTGGACAACAAGTTGTCCAAACCTGGAGCGGTGTCTTCCATGTGCTTCAAAGTGCGTGATACTTCCTCTCCCGAGATCGGGTCAACCAGAGACCAGTCCGGAGGCAGAATCGCGCGAGATGGTCGCTCATCAACGTGTGGATGAGCCGACAGTACCTCGGACCAGTATTCGTTGGAATTATCTGGGAGGCCGCGGTTCATCTTATAGGCAATTCTCCAGTTGCCAGAAGGAACTGTAAACGCAGCGTCTTTCTTACGTTGGCGATACAGCGTTTGGATCGCTGCCCATTCAGCCTTCCGTATCTGTTTCGTAGTCAGGTGGGTAATTTCATTGGTAATTTCATTGTCTTGATCGAATGTAACCAGTACGATTAAAAGCAGGTAGAATGGTTGGCCCTATCTAAAGTTGCTGAACACTTAGCCAGTCAAGGTTTGCACCGAAATCGCCCAGTCGGCATCACGAGGAGGTGGTTCAGCGCGCCGATTCATCAGTACAGTCACCGTGTATACTTACTCAAATTTCACTTACTTGGATGGTAAACTTCAGATGACAGTCCGTAAACTGAGATCCGTAAACTCTCTTGGTTAAAACTAACAATGCTCCCGGAATTCTTGAAATAAATATCTGAAAAAGTCGGAAACTGAAATTTGTAATAAACTGTTGGTTCACCAGGCCATAGTACTGTCAACGCTGTTGTAATACAGTCAGACCAGAACACTATGTTAGTTAAATATGCTATATTCGGGGGAGCTTCCTTTTGCAATATCCATAAGAACATCTTGGATACATGATGGAAGGATATAATTTCAGTCACCAAAATTATCCGTCTTGCTTCGTTGGCTTGGACATTTACACTAGGTGAGTGACGAATGGATCCAGAGGCAGCTGTTGTATGGGAAGCCGGGAGTAAATAAGCGAAATCATAGTGACCAAACGCCACGATATCGAGACACTACTCAAGTCCACTATCTTGTACTACAGCTCTAAGATCGTGATACAGCATAACATTTTATCAGATTGTCTGGAGGGGTGCGAGCCGGACGGCTAGCCCAATGTTCGGTAAGTGACATCTACATGCCTCTGAAAGCAAGTGCACAGTTCGGAAGGGAACTATAAGCGTCATAGGTCCTGTTGGTGTGATCGTGTGGAGGTGCAATGAGCGTGGCGGATGACGGTGCTGTCGTCCCGGATTTGTAGATAATCAGCTCGGTCGTAACAGACTGTCAACGAAGAGACGCTGGTGAGTTAAGTTTAGGCAGGTCAGTTCGGGTGTGTATTTTCAATTAACATTAACCGAAGAATCCTATCTGCTAAGCTTGATGTACTGGAGGCCCGTGACCGGGACGTATTCAGTTTGTATAAATAGGTTCAAGCCATCCATGGTATCCGGCGCACTCAGTGGGGATCCGTTGGAGCGTATGATCGTCCGTTTATTTATTTACCTCTCTACATTCATTCGGATGACGTGAAATCAGTGTCTTCCTATTCGCGATGTGAAGGAACAACGACCGATGATTTAGGTTGAAGAGCCAGACACCGTCTTCAGTCACCTTACCTGAGTGCTTGAAAGACCTAATCTGTGGGAAAATGGTGAGCAGGACACTTTCTACAGGAATTACATGAATCCCATATTTCAAGAAGCAAATACCAGTTTTACCCCAACCAGGCAATACGGAGGTACATGCACACACACCGGGTGATAACGCAGAGCAGTCGAGTAGAGAAGTCAGTTATATCCGTTTTACCACTGTTGTATTTCGTGGTTCGCCTTACAGTCAATATTAATTTGGAACATAGATACTTCGGCACAGCTGGTGTCGAAGTTCAGCCAGTAGCACGTAAACAAAATCGGAAGGACAGTGCTTAGGATAGCTAACAAACTAATCTTACTGGAGTTCCATGATTTATCTTACAGACTGGAAATATTGGCAAACTGGAGAAATTCAGTTAGTTCCAAAACCTTGATTTTCCTAGTTATTGGGTCGGACCTGTTTATCACTTGTTTGTTCTAACGTGCGCCCTCCTCAAACAAATTGTCTTACATAGGCGTTCTTTATAAGTCCGATGTTGCGCCTGATTGGTCATTTTGCTGGTATATCAGTTTGTCTGAGTTACTGATGTCGCCTGACAGCGCCCTTGCGCAAATTACTGGTTCACCTGCCATAGATAAGTTGGTTCAATACAATCCCCTTACGGTTAGTACATCACAGTTTTCCTATTTCGTGGGTTACTTGTTTGGTTGGTGTGATATTCTAGACAAGCGTCTGTCGACGGTGCAGCAAATTCGAGGTTAAAAGAATCAAAATTAGTCAGTAACTCAGAGAAATTTGGGAGTGTTTATATATAGCTAAGTATTTATTAGACGTTTATGAACGAAAAACATCGACATATGATTCCAATTTGGGCAGAGTGATGACAATAAAAGACTAAAATGAACAGAAGAGAACTGTTGCACCGTCCATCAGTCACATTGCGAATGTACTTCATCGTAGAATGAATAGAGGTATCAGAGAAAGGAAGAGAGTATCGCTGTTCTACTGCAGTAGTTCGGATGCTTAGGCTGTCTGACGACTCTGTATGGTGTTTCAAATGTGTAAACCAATTTCACGCCTGAAAGCGGAAAACAGTGTGATGGTATATCGTAGGTTATATACGCTCTTATCCTAACAGGATGCTCCGTATGAGTCAAGTGATTTGGTTGATGCTGTAGTTTTGGCTTGATACTTTAGGCTGGGTTGTTTCCCCTGAGGAAACGCACATTTCAAAGCGGGTGATTAGAATAGTGAAAGATACTGTCTGTTTATGTTAGGTCTGCTCCAATATATCGGTAGTGAACTTAGAACTGTTCTAAATTACGCAGGACTACGCGAACAAAGTGGAGGACGAAGCGACGTAATCCGTTATGCACACATCCGGTATGGCTGCCTGGTAAAAGTTTTATTTACATGCAAATTTGGCTGAATGGTGTAATACGGTGATTTAGTCACGTCCAATGTGAAATTAATGGCGCGGCTGTCTTACGAAAGCGTGACCAGAGTTCCTATCCTGGCTGTGACAAAGATGTGCACTGGTGACGAACTCTAACGAGAGCGAAACTCGTTTACAACGATGAGTTTCGAAACGGGCTTAAAAGCTTACTGGTACGAAACAACTGCAGTCAATCAGCAGTTGTGTTCAACTTATGAGAGCAACGACCTTCCTGAGATACGAACGTCACGCTGGGAAATTCAGCCGGAGGTAAGGGGGCACCAGTAAAATGAACATATTCAAAAGTTGAATTTTCTATTCTCACCTGGATTATATTCAAAAATGCCATAGTTAACAACGGGTATCAGGTAAAAAGAACATCGAAAATCACACGTTTGATAATTTTGGTTTGCCAAGATAGATCGACCTTAGAAGTCTGCGTAGATCAGCTAAACTTCTTTCATAGGAAGACTCCCGAGTGACAACCGAACCGATTGACTGATGTCATCCGTTAGTTGACTTAACACGGGAACAAGTTTGCACTTCCTAGTGTACTGAAAATGCACCGCAATCTCCAGAGTGCATACCTTGTTTTAATAACTCGTTGTTGTTTTGTGAAAATCAGATAGGTCCAAGGTTTCTGGCGGCAACCGTCCGTGGAGCGCGCTAATGACAGCAGTTACTTCTTTTCCTTGATTAACGAACTCCATGTGGTACTCTTGTCTTTGAAAATGCTATGCAAAACCGAAGCCGAATCTTTTCTAGATTCCTTTGTTCAGCCACCAAGCAAGAAGTAGTTCTATCAAAATGTTGATGAATCCGCTCAAGAGGTCAGTATGCGTTATTTCACATTATGCGCGATGTACACCTTGTAACACACTGGTTTGGAATGTGAAAGCCGCGATCAAATATGTTCAACTTATCATCGCCAAAATCTCTACTACTGGCCACGTGCAATATAATTTAAAATGGGCAGGGTCTCACTCTCCGTGAACACCTCGGTAGAGATTTATGATACATAATGCCCAGCATAAATTCAAAATACATAGATCTGACGGATGTATTAACATGACTCTGGAAAAGTGGTGACGTAGTTGCGAGAAAAATCCGATGGTTTGGGGGTGTAGTCGCAGCCACAGATGTGGATAACCAACAAAAATAACAATACATTTCCAAGGTTTTCATTATCATTTATTGCGTCAAATTTAGCAACAGGATACGGCTTCCGGCAGGACACTGTCCTAATACAAATTATTTTAATTTATAAAATTGAGAATTCTATCTCGTGAATGACACTTACTCGACAGGATGGGAGAGGCTTGCCTGAAAACGTGACAAGATATACGACCATGCGGTTGTTTTTGGTGGTATTCGAACAAGAAGGGTGCAATCTGAACTTAGTTAAGCTCGATTCCCACGTCAACAATACGTGGAACATCGTACGAAGCGTTTCAAAAGAACTATGACAATCATTCCCAGCTAGCTGCTTCAAAAGTTATATCACCCATGGTGATTCCATGAATCTGTTGCAGTCATTTTCCGAGATGACTCCATAGTTTTCAAACACCAAAGATTTCCCGCTTTGGTTCTAATGAATTGATACACATCAACTGTCGGTGTGGACGATCTGGGAATGAACGCAGTTAGGTTGAAACAAACGAAAATAATGAATGAGAAACCATAAGGACCTACACTTATGTCACAACGCGAATCACTTTTATAGATAAACGCAGGAATGGTTATTGAGAAACATCGTTTTCGTAATTCGCAGTTAACGTGGGAAGTATCTACATGTTGATACTATAGCGCACCTGCTTAGTGTATTTTCAACAATGGTGATAGCCAAAAACGGCCTAATTTTTAACATCCCTGTTGCTTAGTAACCGTCTATAGCACTACCCATAGAATATGCTTGGTCTTGTCCTGTTTCAGTTGATTACGGACCATTTAAGAAAGAAAATAGCTGCAGATTCAAACTAACTGAATCCAACCCCCTCCCCAATTGCTTTCTTGTTTTTCTCATTCAGGTTGACTGCATTATATTCTGGACTTATACTAAGAACAATTCAGACAAATTGTTTTTATAGAAAACCTTAGAATTTCCGCATGGGATTATCAACTCCCCAATTCTTCTTCTGCAAGTTTATGCTCACGGTATTTATCGATCTGAGCCTTCTGAAAAATATGACCAATTCGATTGAAGTGCTGTTCTCTGCGGACTTCGGTTATGGGTGTCCGAAGCATTGGTAATTTGATGATTCATTCAAACGATTTTGTTGCTGAAGCAAATTGTTAGTCGGATTAACAACGAAAAAACCGGGTCACGAAATACTGTTAGTTATTTTGCATTCTGCTTCAGTTTACCAGATAGACCAGATGATACGATGAGATCAAATCCGTCTATTACTGATGGTAGAATAGATGATTCTTCACAATATAGGTTATTGTCCTATCGCACTAAGAGAACAGCTTAACTGAAGATTTGATCAACCCCTATACATATTCTGTCTATCAGGGTGAAGGCAAACAAGGTTCAAGGTCACCCTTATAAGTATATTTTTCGAAGTTTCTGGAAGTGAACATATTTTTAGGGAGGTGCTTCGGTGAACTTTCGAAATTCCCTAGAATCGGTTCGTAATGTTTCTATCATGAATTCTAATGACGATACAGAATACCTGCTGACCATTCAATCAATACGGTAATGCTTATGACTGTTTAAAGCCCCAATCAACAAATGATCACAGACATAGTTAAAAAAAGAACGATTGCGGACAAGTTCGGGTTTGGTCTGGGATGGAACTAGTGGAAAGAACAGTATGTGTTTACACTACAGACACTTTACATGCTGAGTTGCGAAACAACCTCTAATGGTGGTTGGTTCAGCGCATATCGTCTAAGGACATATTGTCACCGCCGTCAGTTTGAGTCCAGTCGAAGCCTAGATTTTTCATAATTGGTTCTCTTCTAACTTAACAAACGTGGCGTACTACTTACCAGTAGAGAGGTTTAACGCTCTTAGTCGTTGACCCAGAACCGAGAAAAAGAATGGATGCGGCAACAGCGTTTGTTAGAAGGACGAGGCGAGTTCGAATTAGGCCACAGAGGCTTTAAGTTTATAGGGCTAAATGAGTACCGTACATGATTGTCAGAGCGTTATGACTAATAACGTTACAGAGGGGCATCAGAAAGTGCACGCGTGAAAACAGTTCAGATAACGTACAAGCGTTCGATCCTGCAGCAGCAATCTAATTAACTGAGTGAGTTAGGACATATCAATTCACTCGAAGCCGAATGGATCAGTCGATATGAAGTGATTCGTCTTTGCTGCTTCGTGTGGGGACGCATCTCCCAACATAGACATAATCATTGCAAATAGAAAATCATGTGTTCATGAATTTTCAGAGTTTGAAAGACCAAATTCCTATGTATTTTTGCTATGATGACGACCCGAGAGTGGAATTTATTGGGAGGCTCATAAATGAAAGTAAATCATTCTCAAATGCAAGGTAGGAAGACTGACTGCGAAAAACACATACCGCCATGCAACACGTGGAGATGGATCACGTAAATACAGTGGGATAACATACGGATGCACTCAACAACTGCAACCGGGAGACAAGCCGTAGTGTTGATAGACAGGTATACGCATCTGGCGATCTGTAATAGTGCGGTAGACAGGTGACCAATAGGACCATAGCGCTGACTGATCACCGTGTGTATAACACTGAGGTAGACATCGGGACACAACAATTGAATTAGCGGTGACTAGAGAGTTAGTCGATACGCTACATATCCCAACAAAGATGAAGTTCTACTAATATGGTAGCCTGGGTGCTTGGAACTCAAATTTATCAAGACAATCACATAATCACTCATACACAGTTAGTAATGAAAGTCGGCTAGTTTGTAACTGGTTGTGAGAAAACCTTTCGTACGTTGGGGTTAAGTCTTCCTCAAATGTATGTAGTACACTGAGGAATGACGTCATTTTGCTAGCCTGTCTAGATAAAAATTCATGCTGACTCTTGCGACTCTCTTGATATGCCTTGTTTCAATAGATGCAACGCTCATGTTTAATTACGGGTACCACGCTCCATGTTTACTCCTCTTAAGTTGTACGTTATAAGGAGGACTTGAGAAGGAAAGTGGCCACAGCTCCAGCTCAAATGATTTTGTGTCCACTATGCTTTTATTGTCGAAAATACACAATTTGTTGATGAGCACCGAAATATGTGTAAATCTATGTAAAAATCAAGATAAACTTCATCGATGAGCACTCCTACGTCCACATCTTTAGTGAAGTTACGAGGAAGTAAGTCCAAATCTACCAGTTCGCACGAAACGTGGTATGCCAAGTTAGCCAGTGCAGTATTCGAATTAACCAAAGGCTAATCAAATTCAATTTCCCATCACAGTGTGAGTAACACCTCCTGTAATATGAAGTATTGTATACCTTATGATTATTGATAAACGGCAATCCGATGCTGTTACATATACACTGTACAATTCATCTGATGGTTGAGTGTTAAAGAAGATGCTAGGGTTGACACTAGGTAGACAACTTCCCTAATATGGTGTTCAGAATCCACTTCCGCTGCTTAAGTACTTGATGAATTTTATTTCGACCTTCTCGTGTACCCCCTGCTACAACCGATTTTCGATCAACTTTGTTAGTCAAGTTCACTTTTAGTTACATAGCGTAATATTTGTGCATTATTGTTCAGATTATTAGCAATAAACGCGTCCGAAAATAATCCACCACGGTTTTTTTTATGTTTTAAACACTACCGTATCAGAAAGACCACGACACACTTAGACAAACAGTTCACAGATGTTACGCACTTAGAGGAAACCGGTAGGATGCGGTCGGTCCAGATTATGTTAGAAATGCAATACCTCATTCCGGCACATTTTCGATAAACGTCACAGATGCAGCATGAGTCATATTGGTCTATACTGTCTTTAAATAACTCTACATTTCGGAAGGTGAAATAAGACATCAGACAGTTCATTATACTTGTCAAGTCATCAAAGGGTCATTACTTTTGAGATCCAGACGTTCATGCCAATGAGCTCTAAAAGTCCCTGAGGAAATGGCGAAGCTAGTGGTCTGAGCATTAACAGTCAGCGATAATACATCGCACACCAAAGTGGTGCTTATACGATGAAGGTCATAACTTAAAACCTCTAAACCAACGTACCACGTTATTTGTCTGACAGACTGAAGTTTAATCGCAATGTGTACCAGGTAAATTCACCTTACCACATTTTGTTAGATGTGTTATTTTTAACCGAAAAGTAGTTAAGCTTTATCGAACAGTTGCGGCCTCTTTGGATTTTACAAATTCTTCCCGATTAGTCGTACCAGATTGTCAGGTGACGAGAAGCACACTGTGCTATCAGATGTTGATCGGGTTTGGAGTCAAGGCTTGTCTTATTTCTCAGTGACCTTGAAACCCGCATGTTTCGCACACGTGGTGCACGAACGAGCGCGCTTTCACGCAAACATCACACGCATTCCTATGCGCACATGTGTTAGGGCACGTGTTGTCTTGTCTGCGAAGTTCAGTCGGTCCCGTCGAGAAATATGTGGATCAACAACTGTCATTCGGCTTGAAAAATCATTGTTGTATGTTTCTGACTTTTATTTCGAACAGCAAAACGCATGAAGGGTGGGAAAATTGATCAGACCGACTGACGATCAACCAGTCGATCATGAATAAAGCGACCAAAGAGGGTACACTGTTTAGCGGCGTACCACACCAATAACAACAAAATAGATGTTTTATTATGAAGACAGACAGGTGACTGAAACTGACGTTCTTGCTACCCCTGTTGCTTGCACTTATGATAATCGGATACTGTGACAGCAATTGTATATTTACGTGCGTTCAACGTAATATATCGTACTCCGTCAGTATGCTTCTCATCCCAACGAATAGGTATGGATTTCGGAATCATGACACAGAGTTTCGGTACATGCCAATAACTGTAACATGTTTGCTAACTATTTCATACAGTTTTTAGTTGACTTGCTTTCATTGTTGCTACGACTATCAAAGGTAAGGAATAAAGCTGAAAATGTATGATATATACATAGATTTCTTCATGTTGAATACTCTATGATGTCGCAGTTTCCAACTTCGATCATGGAAGGACGCAGCCGTGAACCGTCGAACTAAAGGGGTGCGATCCAGATGAGTATCCCATAGTTTCCGAACTGACAACTCCTTACCGGTGAGATGAATTGCGTGGTAAACAGAGTAATTTTAAAAGCTGTGAGTGTGATGTTTTCATTGTTTTATATTTCATTCTGCTAATCTCGTGTAACTTCTGCATCTGACCGCATTGTACATTTTTGTTTGATTTGATGAAAAGTGAACACAACACTTTTGGATAGACTCTTCTACGCGCACTTGTCGGTTCATCCTTTAACGGTGACGACTGGCAACCAGGTGAAACATTCGATTGTTGAATTAAATTTCAGCTCCAGTGGTTCGTACCACCAGCTACGCTTGAGACACTCAGAATACTCTCTAGTATTATTGGAATTTTCATGAACGATGTTTATCGTCGACGAGTCCAGTTCTTGACTTCACCTCTAATTTTGTGTCGAGGTTTATTGTAGTTCATTCATTTTTTCCCCACTACATGAGTCATCAGGACGAGTTCAGCTGCAAATGAGGTGACCGACTGAGCCTGGTTAGTCATCTACGAAATTACAGCAAATCATCAACAAAGAGCCTGTGAGTCCACCGAACTGAGGCGAGTTAGCTCAGTTACATCTTTTCTATTTGCGAAAGTCAATGCTCCCGGTTGTCCATTAAATCATATTCTTCTGTTTGTCAGTTTATCTGTTATGAATGTTTAGCCAGCAAAAGTTTTGTCACCAGGTTATTTAATGTCGTTATGTAAGTGAAGAATTTTGTGTAGCCAGCTTGGAGAACAGTCCAACACAAACAACATTTGGATCGTGAAGTACACATAGTTTCTACTTCAACCACTACTTGCTTTTAAGGCTCTCGGCTATGATGATTCTCTTTTCCACTATCCAAAACGTTCAACTCAGTTAACATTTCAATTCATCTGCTTCCTTTAACTCATACACCGGAACTATACAAACATCTATTCTCAAACTTGGATTACTTCCTTAGCTGACGTAATGCGTTCTGATTCTTTTGACTTATGTTCTTGTTCCACTAACACGTCCGTGATAGCATCATCCGTCGATGAAGGCTAAATGGCAGTTTTTTATGAGCTGAAGCTATTAGAGATGTGAGCATTAAAATGGACAAAAGATAAGGTACATATCTCTTCTAGGCTGTAGCCTTATGCAGAGGTGTCAGAAGCGCTTAGTAGATTGTGAGTTGCCATGTAAAAGGTATTCCTTTTGCAGTTGTTATACACTCAAATTGAGTCCGGTATTACTTGATTACGCATAATGTACTTAACCGTTCCGAAGTTATTCCATACACTCCAGTTTCAACGACCGACCGACCTATATTGCTACCTTGACGAGGCGGTCGGCCTTGTGTACTTTCTCGATCCGGCAGGCTATGCTGACTAGGACCCCAGTCCCCAGATGCAACCTTGTCAGACAGGCCAAAGGGGAGCAGTCAGACGAAAAGCAGTTACACCCATAGGATTGTATGTCACACTACTGACCGCGTAGGAGTGCTTAGGTAGTGAGGCACCATCCCATGAGCATACAACGGAACTATTTTCATAGTTGCGGCACTGCTGTCTTCCGTATCAGGAAGAAGAGGGCTAGAAAAGGTACCCTCAAACAAAGAACACTCCGATCGCCCAACGGTTGACCGTGACCGCCGACGTATTATCCAATACGGTCGAAAAACATTTGTTATCTCTCAAAAGCTTGATGTAGCTTCGAGTACATCCACTGCGTTCAGCAGTGCTCAGAATGAGACATCAATGTCCTATTCACTGCGCCCTTGGGCTAGGCAAGTCCCCCACTGCCACGTGAGTCAGATTGTTGAGTCATTGGCTCCGGGTGGGGTCCCCCAAGGAAACCCTATATCCTGTTGTCTCGCAAGCCAGACTGTTGAGTCAGAGACTCAGGATGGGGTCACTGAAGTCAACTCCGTTCCGCGGCATAAACGACCCAGGAGTATCAGAAGTTATCGTTCTTTCGACAGTGACATTACTAACCGATCTCGACTTTCTCCTACCATGTCACCTCCATTTTTTTCTGCCTTCTCCAGAAATGTCTCCTTCACTAGGGATTACCAAAGAAATACGTGAATCTCTTGAGATCACTGTATGCTCACTCTGTAAGCAGCGTAAGAGTTTATGGACAACTTTCTCGGGCGTTCAACACTTCTAGTGATGTTCGTCAGGGGTATCCGATTTCTCTCTTCCTGTTCAATTTTGTCATGGACGACATTCTGGAGGGTGCGCTTCGCGAATCCAGTGGGCTTGGTGTTGAGCTTCTTCCTGACGCTAGATTGACCGACCTGGAGTACGCGGACGACATTATCTCATTTAGCCCCTCTACCGAAAACATACAGACCATGCTGGAAAGGTTGAGCGACCGAGCTGGTTTGTATGGAATGCTCTCCGCACCTCCAAAGTACAAAGTGATGCTTCTGAATTGGGGCGTTTCCACCTCTACTTTCTTCATTGCAGGTAATCCGCTTGAGACTGTGAACACTTTCACATACTTGGGTAGCATTATCTCGTCAGCTTGTATATCGCTGACGAGATATCAGCGAGGATATCAAAGGCACGAATTGAGTTTGCCAAACTGCTTCATCTGTAGCGTTGAAAAGACGTTCGGTTGTCGCTGAAAGGAAGAGTATATAATGCTTGTGTACGTTCTGCTTTGCTCTATGGTTCGGAAGCGTGGTCTGTTCGCAAGGAAGATATCAACAAGCTTGTGGTGTTTAACCATCGTTGTCCCAGCCAATTAGCCCATATTAAGTGGACTGATCGCGTGAGTAATGCGGCAGTTCGCCGACGAGTATTCCGGAACGCTCGAGATACGCGATCAATTGGTCATCTACTCACGGTGTATAGCTTGCGATGGTTAGGTCACGTACTCCGTATGCCAGCTGAGCGTTTACCGTACCGAGCATTATATACTGAGACCACCAACAATTGAGTAAAAACGCGTGGTGGTCAATCAACAACGTGGTCACGAAATATGAAGACCTTGACTGCTCCACTGAGCAAAGTGGGTATATGTCGTCTGGCTGGATGGGGTGCTTGTGATCACTCAAACCGCTGGTTAGAGACGCTATGCGAGATGGCTGTGTGTCGCAGTCGATGGCTTAGCTGTATCCATACCATTTCTAATTCTTCCATTTGGTCTTCTTTCAATAATGTTCAACCTTATTAGTAACGTTTTCTTCTAGGATATTCCACGTCACTGTTGAGGTGAGCGGCGGCCCGAGCCACAGTACCTCTTGGTCAGGCTCATGACTGTTATGATGATGATGATTATTATTATTTACTGGAGGCATGATAAGGCTCTCTAAACATAGAGGTGGCTGATCTACCGGTGAAGAGGGACTCATAAATTTTTTCCAGATATCTGCGACACAGATCATGCGCACACACTAATTATGGAACACGTTGTAGATACTCTGCTACAAGGTTTATGATGTTAACTTGTGCGCTGTCACCATCCAATTTCTCCCGGATATATGATAGATCACTCCGCATAGTCACAATCCCCAGTTTTTGTTGGGTGTGTTGTTATGTCGCTGTTAGTAAATTTATCTGGCTTTTCTATGCTGTTAGACTCACAGATACAGAACGAGTGCTATTGAAGAAATGATGCAATTGCACATGCTTTATTTAGTTAGTTAGCAAATGACCTTGACTCATTTAAGTGGTGATGTTGCTGTTCACCAGCGACGACTGTAGATTAGCTGATTGTCTCACTAGTAATGTTGTGGTCCAAGAACGCGGATGGCACAAGGGTTGTTCATTCGACAACGCAATATATGCGTTAAGCATTTAAATAAAACCACTCATTTGCACGCAGTATTCAGCCTCAGACCGTCTCGGCTGCCACAGACGTCAATGCTCAGTTCCATTAAGTAGCAGGGACCATTATGGGTGATGTTGTACTTTGTTGCTCCTTCCTGCATTTTTCCTGTGGCTTTTACGATGTCAAAATATGTGCTCCAGTCCTACTACTGAATAGCCTCTGTATGAGTAGTATAATACAATCGCTGATCTTCACTGAAGTAGGGTTTCTCTCGCTGGAGTTCCAAAATTCAATGGTTTCATTTTACCGCGGTTGACATAATTCCTATCCGTGTTGGAAAGTCAAGGTGATCGTAACCAAAATAAAAATATTCTTGTGGGTCATTAAGAGTGTCTAGTACTGGATAGCTTATAGTTCTACCCATCCGTTAACATCCAATTTAAATTTGAAGGACTAAGAATACGGAACTTTTGTGCAGCGTTGGAACTTGTCCACTGATCTCACTCAATAGGGATCAAACTCGCGAGTGACAACAACTTGCCACTTCACTTAACGGAGCCGACTGGACAGGCTGAACCATCAAGTTGTGCATTTACATACACTCCGGCCTTAGAATTCCTGGTTCGCATCGTGAGCAGCATATGAGTGGAAGCATGAGTAGTACAATCTGAACTATTTATGGACACTAGGACATGCGTATTTTCAACCCTGATTTCATTTGTTCAGATTTTGGAACAGAAGTTTGACAGTATTTATAAGTATGATTCAAATGAAGCAGAAAACAAATAAGGACTGGCTATGTAGAGAAAAGCCCACTGGACACAGAATACTGTGAGAATTTTCACAAAACTGTTGAACTAAGTGAATTCTGCATCATCCAAGCGCAGTCGTAATATGACAGTCAGTACAATGGTTTGAGAAAATGCTGACCTGTTTGGAATCACTGCCGGAACCTCCGCGTTTTCCGATTACTTATTAGCCGTCTATATTTGTCATCACTTTCAGCTCCTCAGGTAGAATTTTCAGTAATCATACATGCCTGTATCGGTAGAATATCTCTGTGCCGAGCGCGAACAGATATCTTATTTCTTTTGGATCCTCTCGTTTATCTGCAGTAATTAAGTCACATACAAAGATGATTAAAATTGAATTAAGTCGTCATACACCGGTACACATTTGGATGTGTTTCGGTAACAACAACCGCCGCAAAGTTTGTAAACATAACGAAGCAGCTAGATGGCGTCAGCCACACAAACCTCGTGACGTTAAACAGTTAAACTGTGGTAACGGAGGGTAACCGGAATTTACTTCCACATGGACTGCTTTCCTTAACTGACGACTACTTTCTTATTCAACGCATATTTGTGCGTAAATAAACAATATGAACTAAAACGGAATAAACAGGAGAGTCGGTTGAATTATCGCTGGTTACTTTCAATGAGCATACTGAAATTTAAGTTGAGCCTTTCGCAGACATAACCACGGGGTGCGTTATACAGAGAAAAATTGCACATAGCTGGAAAACCTCTAGCAGTTCATCAAAATAAAAGATGGGCACGTTTAATTTAAATCGATTGCATGCACAATGGTGGTGTGAAAGAGTGTTTGGGAGGATTCTTCTTGAACATTTAACATCACAGATTAGCTGTACGGATCCAAGTCAGTTTTATTATCATCAATCACGGGTCATTATTGACACACTGTCCTATCCCGTCCAACTAATCTTTTAATGCCCGGATAACAGATACAAGGCACTGAGTTTCTGTTTCTTGGAATACAACAGTGACTTCAGCAGCATCTTTAGAGATGTACAGTTTCTTATTTTGAAGGTGTATGACATTCAGTCGTTTTAAAAAAATGCTTTTGTCCGGTGTCTATGCTTCCAGTCGTTCTCAGCTTGTAAGTATAAATGGCAGAGCATTCTTCCCATTCAGGGTGTCTTAAAAAGTACAATTCTTTCCTCCAGTTTTCTTTTCATCTTATGTGAGCCCCACCCCTTTCAACGAAGACACGTTTCTACTAAAACATGTAGATGATGTCCTCAATGGGGTTCAACATTCGGAGACTTCCTACTCTCTCGTTGTGCTGAATGGTTTTATCAGGGTAGTTGACTAGTCCAACGCATGCTCCTGCTCGTTCAGCACACTTAACTGTGTTCATAGTTTGTTTCCTCTTTTCTGAGTGAACGTACTACCAACAGCCTTTTGATGACTGTCCACAAACACAAGACATAAACAACTTTTTTCAAGTATCCCGAAGTTTAAAGCCGTCTGCAACATCTTAGAATCGTATTCTCCGTTTTATGAATGCATGCGTCATCCACTAATGTTTATAGTTGGCTGTGATATGCCCGTGTATTTTTTCCGTGGACTTCCCATTGTCGTGACCGCAAAAGACGTTTAGTGTGACAGTCTGTTTATTGGACGAAATCCATTACAGAAAAACAAAAACGCACATTCATCTGAATGACTGACCTGTATCAACACCCGCTGGGCAGCGATGCATCGTCACTCGTCTTAATGGCATGTCCCACACAGTGCATAAACATGGTTTCAACAGTTACTTCTGGTCCTTCGTCTTCCTGGCGTTGACATCTGTCCTTTAGTTCCCAAATGTACCCACTATACTACTCACAAACGAAGCTGCCTGTTATTCAACATCAAAAAGAATTCAAACTGGCTTCCACGTCCACGAAGCATTAGCCTACAGGCAGAGCTATTCCTCGTTCTACTCTCACTAAATTTACTACTTCGATGTTTTTAAGCACCCAGATACGTAATTAAATCTCATTTTAACGATGTATATGCGGGTACCTATATTTGCTGTTTTCTGTTAATCTTTGAATGGTATGTTTTTTTTACTACACACAAAATTTTTCAAAAGAAACATGCATAAAACCTAACTAATGGCTGTTGTGAAATATTGTGTCTGATGAAATCATCGTTGAGCAAATGTTGACTATTCATCTTTCGTGGTGCATAGAGCGTTTTAATGATTTGATCTGACATGAACTGTGCGATTCGATGAGCTAGCTAAAAACAGTAGTGTGATAACCACATGCGATCCAAACGAGATGAGTAAAGATCGACTGAGTTTAAATTTGTACGTATCCGACCACAACGCTCCACAGGTTGGGGTGAGGTCACAATAAAATCAAAGGTATGTTTCGATTCAGCGGATAAATTAGAGTGAGCAGATGTTTCGCAGTTCGACAAGGGCAGTCGCGATACAGTGAAGTAAATGAACTTGTACCATACTGGGGAAATATAGGTAAAGTATTGATGTCTGTCAAAGTGAACAACTAGACGGAACTCAATCATGTACTTAACACTTGTGGATATTTGAACATGACAACGGTAATTTAGTACGCATCTGATTTCCGGTTCGATTGGTGCAGTAGGAATAAATGCGATTTGGTTTATAGTGTTACCTGAGTGACATTAAATGAAGTTGGGACAGGACAATGAAGTCTGATGGATACAACGTGCTATTGGGATAGAACGAGTTATTTCAGTAAGAAATTCTCAAACCACAGTTGTAAGAAAATCATATGCTAGACGGACAGTTTACGAGGTTAATAACAAGCACACCCACAGACCGAGAGAACTGAAGGATAGGTTGAGCAGTTTAAGCAGAAGTTCAACTGACGATCGCTCCCATTGACTGTGTCCTTCTCTATCGTTAGTATTCCTAGGTCTGTTGATATTTAGCCTCCCAATGAAACAGGTATCTCTTGTGAGATCAGCACTCCGAATCATAACAATACATAAGGTCAAACTGAAATTCTTCCGGATATTTTTAACGATGGTCCACTTATAGCAAAGAACCACAGAGCATTACTCCAGAAGATTTAGGTCAATGGAATCTTTGCCAGTGATTGAGTTTGATGAAAATGGTCCTCATTTCTAAGAGATTCCCACACAACGTATGTGCTGACCGTCACCAGATTCAAAGCCACCTATCACAGTTGTGCCGAAAATGTGAATGAGATATCGACGAAAACAAGTTGGGTATGCAAGTGCACTTCAAGTAGGAAAAGGGCTTAGAAGGGTTTATCATCAAACATCAGCAACTCATTTCGATTATCAATTCCCTGATGTTTTATTGTTCGACATCCTCCCTCATTAGAGGTGCTCTGACCCCAATGTCGATCAAATGTAGCCGTGGCTAACGCATTCTGCTTTCACAAAAGCCACCGGTCTAATACGTAGTGAAAGAATTCCGTGTATTTCATGTGATATGAATCGTAGATGTTTAAACCGAACGCTGGTCTATTAAACCACAAAGTACAACACATGGACAAAATTGCGTTCATTTATAAATATTCACCCCCACCAAATGTGCCATCAGAAGCGGGCCATCTCGAATAGGTAAGGGTATGTGCTTCCACGTTTGAAAAGTCTTCCACAGATAACGCAACCCTTACGTTAAGTCCACGTGTACTTATTTTGATCCGTTTACAATAGTTCGGGTTTTTGATGAACTGCTAACGGAAAATTGATGCCTCATGAAATCTCGAAGAGCATATCCGAATGTTTCATATCATTGTTCAGTTGTTTCATTCGAGAATAAAAATATGGCTTTTGGAAGGGTAGGAAATCCGATTTGTTGCAACGCTGACATAAAATGATGGATGAAACTGAATCGACATAGATGGGCATAATGAAAGGGCGAACGTAGCGGTTTTCGGTTTGACATCTTCAAGGTCAGAACAACAGACAACATAAGAAAATTGTTGTTACGAAAGGATTGTATGGTTTCTATTACAGTATTTCTGACAATATCCTGAGATAAGGAACATAGATACCGAGGTGCTACAACATCTGTTATAGAAGTAACAGACATTAACAACTTGAGTGCTTGGATAGATGGCTTTTGAGCATACAGATTCGGGCCTCACAACCGAAATTTAAAAGCTTCCAGGATGCAACTGTTCAAATTCTTTGTACGAATTCGTGTGTTGCGATAAAGTAGCTACAGAGCCGATTAAAATTCGATTGCGGAGCCCTCGCGTATATTCACAGAAATCTTTTGATCAAGCACTTCGATTGCCATCGTTTGTCGCTGGTGTATCAGATGGTGCGGGTCCTGAGTAGTGAAGCCCGTAACCCCAAAAGGGCTTTCGTTTCACATCACGACAGGACCTACTTAATCCCTTCTGAACTATCATTTTCATGTTCATTGTGTTGTAAACATATTTTTGGAAGCACATTTGCGGGCCAGTTTAGTTATGCAGATGAATACTAGGGTTAGATCTATGTGTCAGCCGGACTTATGACTGAGAAACCAGGCTACTGATCACTCAATTGGTAGTTGCTTGACTGACTCACTGCTTCATACCCGTCAACTGGCTCAACCCCAACCAATAATCTATCGAGTGGATGATCACGGAAGGGGTCGAAGATCAAATATCTTTTCTAGATGCTGTTTTTACACCAACGGTTAGACGGTACTATTCAACATAATGTATAAGGAAGGGTTATCAAAGCAGATCAGTACCTAAACTCTCACAGTGTCGCAGTTCAAAAGCCGTGAAGGAACCTCGTGAATTGCTTGACTAACAGGACATACAAAACTTGTTCAGCGGATAAGCTAGACACTGAGCAGATTGATTGACCCAATATAATGTCACCAAAAGCGACTCCTTCAAGCGTCGGTGGACTAGCATGAAGTAATGGACTAATCAAGCCATCGACAATTGATGGCAACCTGATTTCTCTGTAATAAGTCCGATCGATGTCTCGATCTAACTCCACGGTCACTTTTTACAATTGTAACACCCTGTAGACAGATTATGGATAAATTAAGTTCGACCCATATATCTTTGTTCTTTTTATCATAACTGATAAATCTTATACTACTGTTGTATCCGATCCACAGACGAGCTTGCTGACTAAGACCTGACATCGGATGAACTCTTGAGGGTAGAACTGAACAATCTAAATGGCTGTCCAATGCTAATGCAATGCATCCGAACAGGTTGATTGAAAGCACCAGAGTACAAACCCAGTTTTACAACCAGTGGATCAACCACAACGGAATATTCAACCAGAAGCTCACCAACTTATATAATAAGCTGCCAAGCATCACCTAAGTGTAGCTTTGAAAACATAAGTAACACAAACATACATAATTCAGTTTGCATAATTCGGATCTTGTCAAACCCAAGTTATTTTGATAAACACGGAGCAAATTTTATACAAACTGTGTATAGCAACAGCAAGCTCGGATACCCCGGCTTCATCGATCGCCAAACACATCTTAGCAACCGATCACCTAGTTGACCCTGTTGAATCTTTCACAATATTGTTACATAATCGCAACCCGAAACTGTTGGCGATTAGCGAGGCCATGCTAATCAAACAACATCGGTCAGTTTTGTGTGCACAGAAGACGTTGACGCAATCAATCTCCTTGCCGTGGAATTGATTGAACTATTAGCGTGTGAAAGGTCAGAACTATGTGGTTGGTTCGTTCGATTGTTGATGCTATAGGCAGTTTGTATAAAATTTGCTAGTTTTACGTTGGCGACTGATGAGAGTAAATCGAAATGTTAACATCTCGCGATATACGTCTTATCTCTGTTTTGACTAAATGGATTAAGGGAACGCAATGTTTTAAACACGGAGGAATTAGATATGGTTATATCATAGCGTCAACTCAAACTATACAAAATAATCTACAAATGTTTACATGTATATGTACTTATTTGATGTGGTGGATGAAAGAGTGATCCCAAAACATACGACACGCCTTCATCCCTGCCTGCATTCGTCTAACCTCGACCTACTGTTTCACGCAAAGACTGACTACTCATAAGTAGCCAGGATTTTCGGATGAAAAGTTCTGTTTGTAAAGTTGGTACATTGAACTATTTCAACATTACCCACAAGTTGCTATGATAAAACGTTTGGACTCAGTAGTTCAAATTGATGCTAAATGAAGTGAGCGGGATTGTCGTTACCAAAGTGCTTCAACGCGTCTCATTGTGTCCACTGTACGATTCAAAAGATGATTTTCAGTTAAGATTACCGAAACATGTAATACCAGAATCTATTGACGCTGTAATTTGATTTTGAAACTTGCTTTTTAACAGTAGCGCAGCAAATTTTACAACTCTATGTGAAACCCTAATATGACAAACGAAAGGTTTGACTGAATTCGGATCAGCGATATGAACCGTACGCCCATACGCAGCGTGTGGCTCGCCAGCAGAACCATGAAGCCACACCGGGATATCAGAAATCCCACACTATTACCCAATTATTCTGCCGTATCATATGGAATTCATTAAATAACTGGACTAGGTATCAATAAACAACGCTCAAAAATTAGAGGTAGTGGGTTTCAGAATCATCCCATAGGAGAAGTCTATCTCTCGCAGCGTGCGTCATCGACTAACATTAATTTAAAAAGATTCAAATCCAGTGTTGCACTACGAAATTAGCCGGTCGATCGATTTACGTGAAAGTCAGAATTACAGTCAAGTGTCAACGATGTTCAAATTGTGACAGACTTTAATTGTATGAATTTCACTATCAAATTTTCTTCACTCGGATTAGGGTTGTAGTTTCTGAATAAACTTTTCACTGAGACTTCATGTGATTCGCTTGTCGCAACCGATCCGTTTGTTTCAAATCTTCTTTAGTGATACATTTTCAGCTCGCTCTACTAGATCAGACACCCTACATCATAAGCGCAAATAAAGCAAAATGATGCGGATCCACAGTCCTAACGACACTTTCTTCTCGAGTTATCAAAATGAACAACTTTGCGCACAAATTACTTCTACGTATACCAAAGGCTGAACCAAAAGTATTGTCTGATGTTCAACTGTTATTGAAATACGAAAGGTCATAACCGAATTGGTTAGACTGGCGACAACTGTGTCAAAGGTTCACTTCTGTTTACAAGAAGATTGTGCGTCATTCGTTCACGACTAGCCACTGTATGGTGCAAAGATGGCGCGATCATAAGATAACCACATGCCTCACCGAAAAGGCCAAGAGGAACGAGAGCGGTCTATGTTTCAAACTGCAGATATGTTGAAAGGAGTTGGCCGAAATATGAGGTAGGATAGTGGAAGCAGATTCGGCAGGAGCGTGTGTATTAGAATCTCAATAAATTCAACAATAATCCTGTATACAATATAACTCACTTTCGAAATAATCACTCCAAAGGTGACGGGTTCTAGTTGGGGTAAAAATTAATGAACGATTGCATTTATTTAGTTGCTCTATTTCTCTGTTCAAAATGGGATCACATGTACTGTTGTTGTCGGACAGTGATGAACATCAATAATGAGTTAACTCTATAAATTTATGCCTGTGCCCCATTAAATGTGACTGTTTGTGACAATCAGACTGCACTTTTTTCTATACTGTGCACGAGGAAAACTAGCTGACTAATTCAATTTCACAGGCAATTCGAAGTCTTTCAATACACCAAAACTGATCCGGAGAAAGTGGAATGTATACAATAGAGCTCGGAATATTTTACAACAATCACGTATTTTTATGGGAAATCCATCAGGGAAACCTTGTTTGCATTTGTCTACAATTTAGTAATGTGATATCATAGTGTTGTGATCGCACAAGACGCTTTGCCTGTAAATTCATTCATTGCACGAATTCCCGTACGGCGAGTTCAAGTCGTAACCGGAATGAACAAACAGCCACACCTACCCCTGTCCAACAAACCTTTTGATCATTCTTTTACCAAGTAGCTTACAGGTCGTGACTTCACGTGTCATTGTCACCAGTCAGTCATAAACCATGTTTCCCAACGTCGAAACCACCGTAAACATGTGCACACAAACCATTCAACGTAGTCCGTTGTCGCAGTCCTATTGTGAAGTTTTTCTAACCACGTACAGTGGAAGTTCGAGCTCGATTCGAGAGTATGTTTGAATAACTTCAATTCAGGGATCATGACTGAGGTGTTTAACTAGCAGATATCACTGAATCGGTGTGTGTGGGGGGGGTGCTCAATCTGAAACCCCTACACTAGGTCAACGTCATAAGTGAACCAATTAAAACACAGACTGACCATACCCACTGAAAACATTACAAGGAATTCTCAGTTAATTTTGGTCACCAGAAAAATTCAGGGAGAATGAGGTGATGCTTGAGCTATCGCCATCGTTGACAGACGGAAGATGTTTGTTTCATGCTGAAGTGCGCCAGTAGCATGTATGATAGTTCGCCATCACACCCACCTTCAAGAGTGAGCGCTAATTCACGTGGGTTGAAGATTATCAAAATAGAGGTAGGTTCAACGTCATGGTGAACGAACAGCTATCAGAGTTGTTCCCCACTAACAGCGGCTTTCTACAGAGATCAACCTCGGGACCCAGTTTTTCATTCTTTTCGTCCTTGAACTATCCAGCATAGTCAAATCGCTGACGTTACTCTACGTCAATGACACAAAACTATGGCCAGTTCTGGATTGCCCGAAAGATGTGATAACCTTACAGAACGACTTGGACTGCCTAAACCAACGATCCATAAGTGACAACTTGCCGTCCAGTGTCAACAAGTGTAAAGTCATGCACGCTCATCGTCAAAGCTGCACTGATTACAACCTTGGGGATACAAACCTACTCGTAACAGTACGTAAACGAGACCAAGAAACCACAGTGGAAGACGGCTTCAGTGTGCCTATAAATTGTGTGCCCATGGCTAAAAGGGCAACAAATAACCCTGAACCTCTTCGAGAGAATGCGTAGGACCTTCCGCTGTGAAGTGTCTCTCACTGCGTTCCACCCATAACAGGTTAGCACTTAGAGAAGAACGCACAGGCTTGTCTTCTATATTTTACGAAGGATCTGACACTCACTGAAGGTGCTTGTAGAAGAATCATGGAACTCATAAAAATTCCTTACTCATAAAGAATGACGGTACTAGTTCGATTTCCAAGTACTTACAGATACCTAATTCTCACCTACAGAATACTCCACACTCCGGGCCCTTCACTGACGCATCCCCTTCTACTCAACATGGCTGTTCGTCTAAGGGGTCACTCGTTGAAATTGAGTTATGGATTGGGCAGGTTACTTTGCAAACAGAACTGCTTCACAGTTAAGATCGTTACACACTGGAACGTATCGCCCAACTTTGTCGTCACGAGTGAATCGGTTAAAAGCTCCAAAACATTACTCAATCAGCACATATGTCAGGGACAACTTACACTACAAGGTTCCTACCCATTATTCCACCCCAATCCAACGTGCTATTAAATGTGCATCTTCGAATGAACGTTTACTTAGTGTTTCAGTGTTTGTTGCTGATATGATTTCAGCCAACAGCTTCATTAAATTATCCTTCAATATATTTCCATTCATCTTTTCTTAATACCTATTAGCCGTCCAACACAATTTTTCCCCATCACCACCATAGACAGTAATAGATCAATGGTTCTCACTTATACTTAATTGCCCCGAACACACAAATAAATATTTCCTCTCCTGTAACAATCTATGAACAAGCTGTGATCAGTATGTCTTCTGCTACCACAGTCATTCAATCATTTCTGTCCAGTTTTGTCTCGCATTTATAGTCGCCGACCTCAGTGACCAGGCTAGCTGAAACCACTGTATGGCCTTCGACTTATCTTTCGAAACCCGCGAATAACAAACCAGATTCACATAAGCTATTTCATCTTTCGCCGGACGATACCCCCCGGGAGTGTTATGTACATTCTAATGTGCAGAACAACCATTTGTACATAAAAATTGTCCATCTCAATCGCAATAATCGCACGAGAAAAACCTAGCTAACTCGATAATCACTGCGCTGCATACTCACACAATTTGAATGTTCGGTTGTTCGTCGAGATTCGCATTTGGATTGCAAACGGGGTGACACCGCTAATGCGTAGAACATTTATTGTATAGGTTCGAGCTTTGTGACTCATGAAGTGTAATGAACGTCCGCTTTTATACACAAGAACAGGGTGACATTTTAGTTTGAAACAAGGTTGGTTATTTCATGTTGTCGTTGACATTCACAGAATGTTAACACTCGTAACGCCCAACTCTCACATACTGATGATGTCGCCTTGTTCGGTGATGAATCGCTTGCACATTGAATGGTGCGCTCGGCGAACAACCGAATACCTAAACCATCAAGCCGAGCTATCAAATCCACCACTTGTCTCAACTACCGTCTGAGTAAGTGTGAGTCAGTAGGTCAAATTTTTCTAATGAGGGAAAGTAGCCTGTTAACAGGACGGCTGTTCAAGAAGGATGGATGGGACAGCTACACCTCTGTGTGTCAATCGGTCAAGGCGCAACCTGCGTTCCGCGTAAGCGGTCCTCGATCTTGATTGTACTACCGTTCATTTTGATGTACTCTTTGCCAAACAAGTTGAGAGGCTGTGCACGCAATCAAGCGTTTCTCATTCGAATGGGAATAAGCTTTGCTGGCTGGATACGTTGTTCTTGCAGCTGGCTCCTAGAAGTGCTACGTGTGGACTCAATATGTGCAATTGCGTGATAGACGCATGACAGAGAAAGAGAGTTTCTTTTGCGTCCATCTCTTGTGCATGGCGTACAACCTACTCGGGTGGTTGGGACCCCTTTGTTAGTCCATTCGAAGTCCAGACCAATCTCCTATTTTAATAAAAGCAGTTCGGCGGCTGATATTGTTGCAAATTGAACACAACACACACTGGATCGCATCCATTGCACTCAGATGAGCTTTTCTAAGTGGGCTTGTCGGAAGACCTGCGGGTGCGATCGCTGCGACTAAGTGTGGGTTATGAGTAGTTTGAAACAATCTTCTGCATGACCAGCAGATCATCGATTCTCTTCCAGCGAGGCGTGTTTAAGGTGTGGATCAGTCACCGATCTGTTCCATTTACCTTGTTGAGATACATATACGCCCTCTTCACTGTCTTGAAGTTACCGCAGTTAAATGTCATCGTGGTCCATTCGGGAATCGTGGACGACAAACTGACAACGTTCAACCACACACGTCAAGCAGCATCGTCATTGAAATTAGCCCTTCAACATTCGAGTGACCTTGATTCACAAGTCTTCAAACGTGGCTGTAATCTTCCGAGACTTCTTCCAAAAACGTATCTTCGGTCTTAGTGGTTACCTACCACCACGCACTGATTACCCACTACAACTACAGGTTCAATCTTGTCAACAAAATTTTGTTTCATTAATTCCACTGGGACAATCGAAGCATCCTGGTTACTGGGCTGCGTTCTTCGCGATGTGAACCAGGTTGTTTCAGAGTTAACCATATCATCCATCATCGTGTCCAAAGACTCCGACTCGAACTTGCTGTATACAAGTAAACAGCCAGCCGGGGCATTTCGAGTTCTAAGATTTTTAATGCAGTTTGTCTACAACTTTCGTGTTTGCTCCTTTTTTTGTCGTTAAGCCCGTGTGATTAAATGACTAACTTGTCGTATTAAGGGTGTCACGTGCAGTTCAACGATTGTGTATGTGCATCTCAGCAAAGGCTGTATTCGATGAGGTGGCTATTTGGTCGTATTTAAACAGCAAACCAAGAAAGCTCCCACTCCAAAAAGTTATGTGCACTAACTCCTGAGTTTTTTGTCTTGATATGAACATAGATTAATTTTTGCATGGAACTGTCCACTACCCATGCTTCCACTCATTATTCGATGTTGGTAGTCAATGTAATCACGTCAAAAGTGGCTCGAGCACACGTCAGCATCAATCCAAGCCATGTCCATCTATTCTGTACTGGTAATATGAATTGAACAGTACTTTGGTGTCCTAGATCTTGAAAGTACACTATGAAAAACAACATCTGAAAAACTCAGTTTACTGGCCAGTGCGATGACGCCTCATCTGTTTCTTCTGAGTAGTTCTGTTTAGATGTTCACTTGTTCATCGAGATTGGCGTTCAGGTTGTAAACTTTCCAGCACCTAACAAGACGACAGCGTCAGTGTGCGGGGAGTTGGGCGCTATGGTGGTCTGGTGGGTTGATCCGCCACAACGTACTGACGGTGTCACTTCGTTTGATGATGAAACATCTGAAGTGTAAATGCCAAACTAGGTGAGAACACGAACACACCAAATCCATTATTAATGACAATCACAAATATCCCTGTTGCACAGATAAGGCGAGTGGTTGCTCAACGCACCTCTGGGTAGCAACAATTTGAACCGGTTACACCACAGAAATTCAGCTGAACACCCTTAGAATTTCCAAACAGGACGACAGGTTATCAATTTAATTTTCCACCAGGCGTTTTAATATCCGATCCCCTCAGTAAAGTCATAACAAACCATGGAAATCGGACGTATCTTCGAGGTGGATTGTTGTCCATCTCCATATCGGGCTGTCGTACCACGAATCGAATGGGTCTGATCTAACATAAACCTGTCTGTTGGGGTTCTGACCTCCACGCGAATACCCACTTTTATTTACTCTGGTACATACGTTACGTATGTTACAGCGGGATATCCTGACACAACTACAAGACACATGAAGAATTGCATTTGACAATTAGTCTGTGGACTATAAATTACGCATTTCCTTCATGATAGCGTGCAGTGAGGGAGTGAAGCATGTGAAGCTAGAAGATTGTTGCTGTGGAGTACAATTTCCCAGATGAGAATCATGGCACACTGTTGAGCAGTTGGCACCGGTTGGCGGGTCATGATCCTGGCATCAAAAGGGTAGGCCATCACTAGCAGCTCTTCTACTTATGCATATGCACTGCACTTACTCAAAGTGGATGAGGCGATTAGTCATCGTTGTTATTGCTTGCTTCTCAGCACTGAGCGACTAGGCGAACTTTGTTGAATACAGCTGGTTCGCCCGGTCACCATTTCAGTCGACTCAGCACAAATTCAGAGGTCAGCATACTTACAGCTAAAGAGGATAATTCCGCCACCGATCGGAGCGTAGCAATCGAACTAATGAGTTAAAATTTCGCGAAAGGAATTTAGCTGAAAAGACATCTTAAGATACTCAAGTATGAACGATTTACCGATGGCTGGGACATTTTCATAGTACAAAGTGACAGGTGACAGGTGATGTTCAACTTGAAATAAACCAAATCCCCTACCACTCACCAGTAAAGTGACAGGTATTCAAGGTTTGGGCGGATATAGTTGACTTACCTGGAACACACCATTAATGAACGGACCTATAACCTAACACCCGTAATATCGCGCGTCCAGAATGACCGGGTAGTTGATAATGCTACGACAGTCCAATTAAGCACTGTACTGGACTATAAGTAGCACATTGCTGTAAAAAAATGATCAAAGTAGTCTTCAGTGCTCAATGCGCACACAGCATACAGGATCATACACACTCGCGGATCAAGCAAATGATCACGGCCGTGAGTATCGGCTAACTAGATCGAACCCGACATGCAAGACATGAGTAATGCTCCCGATTCGTCTGACCTTCACAAAAAAGCACAAACTTCTTGCTACGAACGACACCTGAAATAGCCCATATTCTGTCGGCGAACTTTCTGTGGTGAAATGATGGCCCAGGACGCTTCTCAAATTCCAATCGATTGCCCACTTCCGGCTTTGACTACTAGTATGCCATGCTCAACCGAAACGTTTTGAGTTAAGTGAAATGGAGATTGTTTGAGTAGGCGGCACTCACGAAAGGTCGCTGACACATAAACCAGGATAACGATAATAAATTGTTTCATTCACTTTGGGTGAGTGGGTGTCCATCCAACGCAATATGGAAAAGTGCAGCAGGTGGGGGCCGTGCCTTTTTGACGTCAAGCCCGTGTCAGCTAACAGAGGCTACACGCTCTCATTCATAGTTTTACCCAATGCAGGGATATGAAACACACATACGGGACCTGAAAGAATCCAAAAGAACCAGGACCAAAAACGAATAAGGTATATATAACCGTCAGGACAACATAACATCAACTGTTCACGTTCCATAATCGTGACATCACTCGGATAGTAACCATAATCTGTAATGCTCACACCTTCGGAGTAGAGTCAAGTAAGTGAGTGACTCGGATGTCAAAGTTTGATCAGTTCTGAAAAGCTATTTGAATGTAAAGATAGGCTAACCTATAGGGTGAAAAAAGTTAGGCATTACTTGCAGAGAGAATGATCATGATTCCGCCGATTGCTTATAGCTGAGGTGATCATCATCTGTACACTGATACCAACACTTAGCACTTCTCTCGTACATTTCGAATAGACCATACCAGTTATTCGTAAAACAGCTAGGATTACATCTTTCCAGTTAAGGTAGATCCCTAAGGTGGTACGATAATGTGTAGTTCAGTCTAATCAATGTCGAGTGAAACTGGTGGTTTTAAAGTGATTCAATGTAATGAATTAACACGGCCTAACTTGCCACAAGAACATTTGTCTTAATATTTTCAAAAAAGAGTATGTGACGATGATGATTATGATGACGATAATGTAATGGTTTTCCCGTGAAACCTTTAGTGGACATCCGAGTCTTCCTATGATATTGATTACTTATCTTGGCCTACTAAACCAGCTGGCTCCAACCTCATAGTGAACGTTTGAAAAAACTTCTAATGAACGCTTCTCATAAGTATGGAACTTCAGATGCCTTCGCAAATGAAAGTGGTGTTTTCGAAAGTACGCTAGCAGATGAATGAAAAACATCCTGTAGCTTATCAATAGTATGCAAAGAAGAGTGGACAGAGTAACTTCTATTAGAAACGGACAAACTCAGTAGATAGTATCGGTTCAACTGTAAGAAGAAACCTGGGGTTTGGTTGGAGTCGAACCAGCATGCCCACAAGCGGTAAGAATCCTGCCAGCTGAGGCATGAAGCCACGCACGAAGCTCGAAAATTTCACATTTAAACTTGGCCAATTAACCGTTTCACCGCACAATATAGAATTCACCTAATGATCCTGTTTGAGAAATCCTGTCAAGGCAGTTGATTCACTGAATTATTCGGTGGATTCGATATGAGACCGTGGGACCAGTTTAGATGTGAAAACTTTGAGCTCTTGATGTGGCCTTATAGCTCAGCTGGTAGAACGCATTGTCGCGTTTGAAAATGTCACTTCTGTCACTGGTTCGAATTCAGCCGAAACCCAGGCTTCTCGCATTTGGACTTACACTAAATTAACTGGTCTACTAAACTACTTACCACTAAACTCAGTAATGAAGTATCAGAACGAATGTGGCGCCTTTTTCAAGCAAATTAATATTGATTGTCGGTTACATTACTGGGAGATGCGTCCAGCCAAGTGATATTACAAGAGATGTGGCATTAGAAAAATCAACAAAGGTCATCTAGGTGATCGACAGTGTGAGAAGACAGTGCATTAGTGAATGTATGCCAGGTCGAAAGCGAGAGCCATGTACTTTTCAGTTACGTCAGAGAACGTAAATGACCATAGGTTTATAGGCTTTTGTAGGAGAGAGGGAAAACCAGAAATATATAGATTCTTGTATCTGTGGCGTCTGAGTGTGAAAATGTCGGACAGCTCGTAGGTGTAGAGAGGAAGTGTGTGGGGAAAATAAGTAGAGAAAAAGAACAGCCGTGTAACATGTCAGCAGGTTGATGCAACGTACTTATGCAGCCCGCGAACAGACAGACGAGAAAAAAATTATGCACGTACAGACAGGTACACACCTGGTGGTCTGCGGAAGTGAGTTAAGGAAGTGGCCAACAGAACTCACTGGGACTGACGCTCGCGTAATCACCGATCGAGTAGAGTTTTGAATATCTCAAAATAATCAGGCTATGCAATGCAGAGTGGGTAGACCCCAACTGAGAAGCTCTGTAGATACAGTAACACGACTAGTCGAAACTCAGGTTTAGGAGGACTGAATTTCCTTTCAGATGCTCGTAATTCCCTCAGACTTATCACTGTCAATCGTTTTGGAGGTAAGAATGTATTCTAAGACCCACGAATCTCCTCGTAATCCTTCCCTGGATGGTTTCAGTACAAGCAATCGTTTTTAAATGCGGAATAGATGTTTGTATACCTGCTCCCATAAGATAAAGTACCACGGAGTTGTACATTTTGGAAACTATTTCGAAGTAAAACCATCTGAAGATTCTTTGTGAAACCTGGTTTCAGCGATCAAACCAGCTGAAGGTACAGAAGGTAAATTGAGGTAGTACACGAATACAAAATTTCATTGCTAAGGTGGAATGGTCATCATCATAAAAGTCATGAGCCTGAGCAAAAGATACTGCGGCTCGGGCCGCCGCTCACTTCAACAGTGACGTGGAATATCCTAGAAGAAAACGTTACTAAGAAGGTTGTACATTATTAAAAGAAGATTAAGCAGAAGAACTAGAAATGGTATGGATACAAGTACGCCATTGACTGCGACACACTGCCATCTCGCACAGCGTCTCTAAACAGCGGTTTGAGTGATCACAAGCACCCCATCCAGCCAGACGACACCAATCCAATCTATTTAGTGGAGCAGTCAAGGAATTCGTATTTCGTGACCACGTTGTTGCTTGACCACCACGCGATTTTACCCAACTGTTGGTTGTCTCAGTACATAATGCAGAGTACGGTGAACGCTCAGCTGACATACGGAGTAAGCGACCTAACCATCGCAAGCTATACACCGTGAGTAGTTGACCAATTGATCGCGTATCCCGAGCGTTCCAGAATACGCGTCGGCGAACTGCCACATTGCTCACGCGATCAGTCCACTTAATATGGGCAAATTGGTGGAGACAACGAATGTCAAACACAGAAAGCTTGTTGATATCTTCCTTGCGAACAGGCCACCCAAAACAGAACGTACACAAGCTTTATATACTCTTCCTTTCGGCGACAACCTAACGTCTTTTCGACACCACAGATGACACAGTTTGGCAAAGGCAACGCGCGCCTTTACTATTCTCGCTGATATCTCATCAGCAATAGTACAGGCCGACGAGAGAGTACTATCCCACCTCGAGTCTCTGACTCAAAAGTCTGACCTGCGAGACAACAGGATGCAGAATTTTCTTGGGGGACCCTACCCGGAGCCGACGACTTAAGAGTCTAACTCACTTGGCAATAAGAGGCTTGCCTAGCCCGAGGGCGCAGAGAATAAGACACTGATGTCTCATTCTGAGTATTGCTGCGCGCAGTGGATGTACTCGAAGCTACATCACGCTTTTGAGAGATAACAAGTGTTTTTCGACCGTATTGGATAATACGCCGGCGGTCACGGTCAACCGTTGGACGATCGGAGTGCTCTTTGTTTGAGGGTGCCTTATCTAACCCCCTTCTTCCTGATAAGGAAGGCACCAGTGCCGCAACTATAGAAATAGGTCTGCTGTATATTCACAGAATGGTGCCTCACTACCTACGCATCCCTACACGGTCAGTAGTGCGATATACAATCCCATGAGTGTAACTGCTTTTCGTCTCACTGCTCTCCTTTGGCCTGTCTGACAAGGTTGCACCTGGAAGGACCGGAGTCCCAGTCAGCATGGCCCGCCGGATCTAAACAGTACACAAGCCCGATCGCCTCGTCAAGGTAGTAGCATAGATCGGGGTGGAATGGCCAGTGTTGAACTAAGGGTCTGTTGACTATTAGGCGATAAATCTGGAGAGCAAATATATTATTGGACTTCACGTAACATCTTAAATTTTTAAGGATTACTGCTATGTGCTTCAGTTTTTGAAGATACAATTATATTCACGCGAGACACTGGAAAGTCTTCAAACAGACCTATGGTAATGTCAAATTGAACATCACTCACAATTGATCGCAGCTGTCGCATTCCCATAGACTTTCCAGTCAGCCCCTTTCGAAAAGAAGCACTAGACTCGAGTTTCACTCTCATTAGAGCTCGTCAGTAGTGCATATCATCGTCACTGCCGGGACTTGAACCACGGACACGCTGTTCATGAGGCAACCGTGTTAACCACTGCGCCATTGACCTCACGTTAGGCACGACCGAATTATCATATGTGAACGCTCAACCACTTTCGCTTGTGAGTAATGATCAGGTTGCCCGATCGTCTCCAAATGGAGACACAGTTATTGTCTGTTAACTCCAATCGATAACCCCGCGATTAGGACTTCCTAGACAGTTTATGGGAATGCGACAGCTGCGATCAATTGTGAGTGATGTTCAATTTGAAATTAACCAAATCCCCGACTACTCATCACTATGGTAATGTGTTTTTTGTCAAGCTGAATGAGGGACTACTTCATAGGATCCACTAGCACAAAAATCGCACTCGGCAAAACACGTTTATATGCATAGGAAATACGCTTTGACGACCTGCCAGAGCCACACACAAACATAAGTAATAGAGTAAGGCCGATAGATTTAACTGCGTGGAGCGACAGCTGAAACGTGAACCACAGATTAGGTGTGCAAGTTACACGTCGAAAACAGTCGTGAATTGAATCACGTGAAGTATCAAGGTCGCCCGACGTGGGGTGAGTGGTCGTATGTGTATCCTAAAAAGGTAAGCAGTGTCCGGAAATGAGTGCACCATTTAGAACACAAAGCACACACCAGTGTTACAGATCGGGCCTAGTAACAAAGGGTTGGAACACGTTATTCGGACAAACAATCACGCACGTTTTGAGAACTGGTGAGAAATTGTTCACACTTTTGTGGATACAGGTCAACAGATAAGAATCGTGTCTGGAACATCGACTGTTACGTTCATTGCGTAAGTCGAACAGTTTCTTCTGAATATGTGCATTACAGCGGTACAATGAATATGCAGGCGAATAGCTGCGTGTAAGACAGTACGAGCGAGTGAAACATGAACAAATAACGACAGGCTTGATGAACCCTGTTACAAAAAGGTGGCGCATTTATCAAACATTTAAATAGATGTGATTCGGTCAACAAACACGATATGACCGTGTCGTACCACCGATGTGAGCGGTCAGATGCTGAAACGCGGCTTTCACATTCAAACCTTCAGGGTTTCTGAATCCCGAGGAACATTATGGAGGGTTTTTGAACTTATTCCATTCGGATAGCACGAAAATACCATTTAGACCCTTTTACAGCGTTGTATGCTTCAATCCTTAACGGTGGTTTAAAAAAAGATGTAAACCATGCAATTTCAGTCGTAATGATCACTGGGAGACCTTATCACAACAGTGACCCTCAATAACATCAAACTTGTGGTAGGAAAAATCTGATTTAACGAAGGTAACAATGCGACAGAAACAAAATCGCCTCGCCTAAGTCATGAAACGATTCTCTTGAAAGATCGTGCTCTGCGAGGTTTACAGACATAACAAATAACGTCTTTCATTTTAACACTTAAATGTTAGACACTTTTATCGTTGTTTCGCATAGTGTATGAATGTGTTAAAACGCGAAGCAACGGTGTACTATTTGTTTTTCGATACCGTTCAAACAATTCTGTCAGCAAATCGATTGTGTAATCTATCTAACCAATGCTAACAGTAAATGCATATAACTAGTATAGCCACATCGAATACATCTTCTAACACAATCGTAGACCACTGTCTGGAGGCTTGCACGTTAAAAATATGGCTATCATCCACAAGCTTCGTGTAGAATAAAACCGTCTAGTGTTTACTACATGACGATTGAATGTGCGCACTTTGACACAAAATTGTGGGCAGAGAAACAGAATTGTTTTTCAGCGTTTTGGATCTGGCCCAACACAAGGAAAAAACAAGGTAGTCAAGAGTCCCTGGCTTAGTTTTTACTGAGAGTTTTTCGTGATTTAAAAGGTGATGTCCAGATCAGCGCTTTGCGTAGTATTTGAGACAAGCATGCTGAGGTCCGGTCGATGAGAAACTACTCACTGTAACGTCATTATCTGTGTGATATTAAAGAGAACACGACATTTATTGTTAAAAGCTAGTGGTTTTGAAGGTCCACTTCTTGCACACCCAAGTACGGTCACAGGTTGCGCCAATAGACGGCCTCATTACTGAATAAAATCTGTACTTGTCTAGTCTATTTGGCATAAATGTCATCATTAATGTCTTGATTTCGTTTACGATGCCATAGAGGACAGATTCATCTAGGAAAAATGAAGATGCTCAAAGCGTACAATGACTGACTTCGTGGACAAAAGTTAAATTACGTAGAACCCGAAATATGGCCAGAAATGACATGTTGATTGCTGTTAAACAAATCGCATAGAAGTGGCGCATACGAACATTGTGCATTCGTCGACAGATTGAGATATACAGAACCAAGCAAGCTCTTCGATAGAATGACTACATAGGTTCAGTATATGGGGAACCGCGCAAGGGTTCCATAAACACAATCAGTATGTAATTAGCCAAGGTACTAGCAATTTCGTTAAGGGCTTCTAAACCCGTACCACAGGCCAGTTGGTGCACTCATTCATTACTAAGTAGAAAAGTTATTCACCAGTTAAACAATGCAACTTTAAACGTAACTAACATGTCTCGACCGTTGGATCAAGGACAAGGGTTAGGAAAACTGTTAGTATATTTAGTCTCGATATCGTCAGACACCTTGAGCACTAACCATGAACGTGGTTCGTCAAATATTTGCACACTCTGGCCCGAGTATGCCTCATGTACAACCAATGGATTAGTTTTCAGCCCGCTCAACTCACCGGAATGAGTGCGGGAATAACAACTGCGGTCCAGATGGGTACTGGAATGGTGAGTTAGGTCAAATAACAGCAAAGATAGGGTTGCGTGCTCCACTGCCAAATGTATCAGTCGAACAGTATATCTGTATGCGAGGGTTCCAATAGTAACAACCCAAATCCCGGATGCACTCATCAGTACTGTACTGAAGTACTTACTGATTAATGTTAAAATACAAGCATGCGCTTTTTTTTGAACAGTTTATCAGTCATTATGGTCATAATTGACAGTAGACAGTCGAGGGTTGAAAGCCATAGTTTCAATGAGATACAGCCGTAAAAATAGAGGACAAAATATGGCTTAATACATAAAAACCTTGCCATAATTCCAAAAGCCACGCAGCATCAGATTGTTTACACCCTACAAATGAACGACTAAGCTGCAGGTGAGAAAGAGATGTCATCTAATAGGCGACTTACTCACAGCTATCGCCATGTCGCTCTACATTAATTTCAAAGACTAGAACAAATTAGAAAATGGTACCCTTGAAATAATACCCTGAGTACCTTTTTGAAGACTTCCTCAACCAACCACACGGTTTGACAACAACAGTTTTTGTAAGCACATGCTTACTAAAGCATACTTTCCTCTGCATCCACGCATCTTCGATTGAATATTCTGCTGCTAACACAGGCTGGTAATTATTTGCGTGAAAACCGCCGTTTAAAGTAAAAATTCTCGAAGTAATCGAAGGTCTGACAATGAAGATAGTCAATTGTTCCACATTAAAAATGACTGTTAACACCCGCAAACTGTGCCAGGAGGTTATTCAGTTAGCAAATCAATGGGGTAGGTAAATGACCTCAAGTAGTATTTTCTGTTAGTTCCATGGTTGGAAAATTTACTATAGCTATACACAAAGTCAGTTCTCACAAAACGGACGCTGAGAAACAGCAAATACAGACATCACACCGAAAATGATCAGATTGGCCAAACGAGTGCGTTATTTTGGCGATTATGTATCTTGTTCAGGAGTTCAAGGCAGGAATAAGACATGGCCTTCCGGGATGACATCATTCAATGTTCAAATCACAACGATGACCTCACACTTTCAGCACAGCAGTAATTATGTCCACGCCACAGTTATGTGTATTATAGAAATAGAAAAACACCGTATTTTTCACATGACTGTTTTGCATTCGTCAATAGTTGATTACAATTAGTTATCCGCACCTACTTGTAAAAAAGACTTGAAATTGGTCAATAATCATTTAACTCAACTCGTCTGAGACTTTGTGACGATTAAGACGCATAATGTCCACACAAGTGTTGTATGAGGCTAGGGACGACACCAGCGAAAAACTGATAAACCTGGACGAAGTAATCTAACATCCTTGAGTTGAGGAACTATACATAAGTGCTACTGAGGAAGTAGTAGCAGGCTCATGTTCTCGTTAGACTGAAGTAAGAGATGACAGCGTGTCATACTCATATTTTCATTTGTTGTCAGCGTCTAACCAAAAAATGTACTCAGAAAAAAAACCTGACCAACCTTCGAGTAACATCACCCGTTCAGTCGTGAACAAATAGATTAGTGACTTGAAAGTAATTATGTACTTTAGTAGTGCTATCTCAAATGATGACGGTAAACAAGAAGTAGGCAAAATCATCTGATATCTCCTCACCTACCTTCAAATACACTTAGACTTAAATGGCGTTATCCATGTGTGTACCTGTTGATGACTCATTGATGTGACTTTGAAAAAAAGATCCTAGAAGAGTGGGCGAAATCAATGTTAAAATGAAGGCTTCGCTGTTCAAGAGAGTGCTCAGGCTAGAGATGGAACTGCGGTAAAACTGTCAATCCTGTTTAGACCAAGTTTGGGAAGGCAATGATAGTACGGATAACCGTTGACAGTGACATTGGTATCAAAAATCGTCAAAAGAGAAAAACATCAATATGATACTCAATATTTGTTGCAAATGATAAGATGCATGCTGATCAGTGTGGCAATGTACACGCAGCAAGTTGGTATAGTCAATCAATTTGTGCATCAAGCCATTGGTGATGTTACTCCGACCTAACAGTCATGCCATTGTGCTGTCCGAGTGCGAAAGTACACGTGTGCGCTAGCATTCGTATGATCAACGCAACTTTGCAGTTATCTGGCTTTGCGCCAGATGAAGATAGCAGTTTCGTGAACATCAATTGATGTAAAGACAGTCAGTAGTCAGGTAATGGGACGACTGTAACAGAAGGATCTCGATTAACGAACTGTCTGAGAGTAATGGACAAAAAGTAGTTGAAACGACCTTAATTGTTCTACTAAGAAAGAGCGGATGCTCCGAAAGATGGGTGAATATAAACACCAGAAAACCATCGCAAACGATGACTATTCCTAATATACAAAAAAAAGCTGTGAGCCAACTAGAGCATTCATTCGTCTAAAAATGACTTGACTAAAAGCTGAAGGCTTCAAAGAGACGCACAATTTGATCAGAAGACGCACCTAAGACTAACTTATTTCGCAACCACCCGTGAATAGTTAAGACCTGCCCATGTAATACAGTACGGCGCCCCCAATTTCCGTAGACAATGAGATTCAATCAGTTACCTGTTTGAGACAGACAGATAGGTTAACACTTCAATTTTTCACCATGTGATATGTGATTACAGTCGATCACTAAAACGATGATTCGCCATAACAAGACTGAGCGTAACTGATCTTGAACACCTGATGTGCCTCAAGGGACTAATTGTTGTTCAATTACGCATCGAACTGACGTGCCTGTGATATAACATTTAACAGTGAGTACGTCAAAAGGCGCACCTTTGCGGATAAGACAGTGGTCGACATGGTTGTTCATTAGGAACAAAGTAAACAATACCAGTTCGTACTATCAATCCAACGAGAGTCTTTCTCGTCCATGGTGTGCTTGCCCTCATCTACGATAGACTACCCGACGACACCTCCGAATGTCTCCGACGGTTATCTACGTAATTGTAACCCAGTCCCGCTTCTCAACTCCCGAGCAAATGTGAACGAAGTGGCACGCAACAGTCTGACGTAGCCACCTGATGATGAGCGATAAAATCAAAGTTGGCAGCTGTTGACCAGTGTTTGTAACTTGCCACCAGACACAAAAAAACTTCAGCCTAACCTAGTAAACACAGTTCACCGAGGAGGCTGTGATTATGCGACCGTAAGCGGGGAGTAGAGATGAGCAATGAAAGTCCTCTATTTGGTTACAACTGGAACCCATAAACGTTTAGATGTTCAGTGCATGTACCGAAAAGTACGAGTCCGTTGCAAACAGTTCTTACTAGAATACCATACTTCGATTAACGGTCTTGGGCGGCAGAACAGTCAGAGATGCAGAACAACGAAGTGGACGTCGAATGCTGATAGAAGCAAACCTTTGTAACTGTAACTTCAGGATAGGCATGTGAGTCATAAAATTGACGACTGATAATACCTCCAGGATTAAAGTTGTTTGTATCAACGATTACCGCCTGGATTGCACATAAATGTTCGAGTCTAAAATCAACTTGATTCATCGCCATTGATAATTCAAGTAAACTCATCCATTTTGACAGTCACAAGTGATCAGGTGAGAACATCAAGTCTGAAGGTAAGGATGGTTTGTTTAAGTGAACAAAATCAGAATAGTCTTTCAAAATGCGTTAATGGTATAGAATTTATAAAAAAAACTTCAGAACAAATCGACTCCTAAATCATCATGGAGTTGGTTAGGAAGAGATTCACCGAGATCTTAGAACACGGAAGGAAAGAAAAACAAAGTTACTCAAAGCAAATACACACATAATGAAGCAGCCCGTAAATCCTGTGACGTTTGTTGACTAGGACGGTGCCACACACACACAGAATGAAATCTACACACTGATTTTTTACCGATGGACCGTCACGGCCGTTCGATATATAGAAAGGCTGAATAAAAGGCTAGAAGAGAGGAAAACTAAACGAATCCAGTGGTTCACTCCTGGTTTTTATCAAACAAAGAACCCGCGAAATGTTGAGCTATTCTGCTGTGGTTTCACACTGCTCGTCTTTCACCTCGTCCGCTTCTGGACAACAATCTGAGATCTCATCTGTCTGTGCCGCCTGAGAATCTGCTTCAACAGAAGCAGGTGGGATGGTCTTGAATACAGTGATTGATGCAGTTGAGGAGTCAATGACCCCCGGGCTAGTGGAAGCTGTGGGACGTACGTGTTTGGACTCGTATCGATGCATACTCCGCGAGGCCCGCGCAGATTCCGGCGATTCCGGAGAACTATCATTGACGTTTATCGCATCTTTGTTTTCTTGCATCGTGTTGCTAATACAGCAACCAAGTGTACTTGAGTGTGATGGATCAGATGATGGCTGTCCCATTTCAGAGACGGTCAGGTCCTGGATGAAAATGACAGAAGCAGCCAAAAAATTGTGGCAAAAATGAGCAGCAAAATCGATTGACTGTCAGGTTTCAGACAATCATCAGAAGTCTTGGTTAAGGGTGAGTTTCAAACATGTTTTCTATAGGACCACGCAATGTACCAGATCTGATATTCAGTAACAAGTTGAGGGTTAAATGTTAACTGTCAGAAGCGGAATACGAATACGTATTGTTGTATAATCTGAACCAAATCAGGGGTGTAGGAGCTGAGGAGGAATGGATGACAGAACAACTATACTGAACGGAAAGGTAAACTAGAATTCATATATTCCCCGTAAAGGATAATATAAGCATGAATCATTAAATGACGTGGGCATAGAATGACAAGTTGGAGCTTGGCTCTATGCGAATCAGAGGAAATAGTGGCAAACGTAACAGACGTTGGAGAAGAATAGGGCAAGCTGAACTGGATCATTGCACATCAAATAGTTCATCGCATTCATCACAGTAGGATCTTCGTAAACATATCATGAGGACAGAAAGCCTTACCAACTGGATCGACATATAGGAAAATACTTACAGTGTTTGCCACCACATTGGCTCCGTTAGTGCGCGACGGAGTGTTCGGGGTTGCCACTTTAGCATTCTCCTCCTGATGGACTGGTTCAGTCGTAGGGCAAAGGTGAACCGGTTTCCGACGTCTGTCAGGCCGACGATACAGTACAATCTCCTTCAATGATCGTGCATGGTAAGGAAATAGTTTAGAAATTAAGAGTGATCATTGTTATAAGCTATCACCCCTCAGTAAAGCATCACGACAAAATATATATGCATAACGTTGAAACCGTGCACAAGTGATTTTAACTTTCGAAATCAGACACAATCCAGAGGCCCCTTTCGAAAAGAAGCATCATCGTCATCATCATCACAGACAGCAATATAGTAATGGTTCACACTGATGTCTAACAGCAACACAATCATGGAAAAAAGCAAACTCTGTACAGAAAGAGGGAAAAAAGGATCGTAAAGGGATCAACAATCAAAAAAAGCGGCCGCGTCTATATTCAAACATTCAACACCAAGGTGCCTCATCTTGGAAAAAAAGCAACCAAGTTATAAGTGAAAGAAAGGCGTCATCAGCAAGACATCTATCTTCTTTATGACCTTCACTGCTCCACGTCATTAAGTGCACTCACTTCACAGACAACTCGACAAAACAACGACAACATTCACGCCACTGAGCTCGATTAGCCGCCACCTCACCCAACGTCTCAAGTCACCCACTCTGTGAGTCGTGAGGGCCTCAGCCCGGCAGACGAACCCGATCTACAGTGATCAACCCCTTCGTGAACGATTTCATTTCACTATGAATGGTCATCTGTCCAGCTCGCACTCTATGCCAGTCGGCCGCAGCGTCGGCAAAGAGTGCTCGGTGTGGCACACGACTAGCTGGCATCCTTAACACGACTTAACCATATAAGTCCGTGCAGATGTAGGGACTGAACAAAATAACTCGTTTGACAATCACTACCAAATACGCGCTTCCTAACCTCCTCGTTGCTTATTCGCCGGTGTCAGCCAATACCGTCGAGTGGACGAAAACATCGGCGATCAAATGCCTGAAGACGGCTCACGTCTTCTAATCTGAGCGGTCAAGTTTTGTAGTTGTAAAGTAATACAGCCCTTATTGTTGTCTAATATACGCGACACCTCAGCCTCTGAGAAATACCTCATTGTCATTAGGGGTGTCCTAGATTAGCGAACACTTCCCCAGTCTTGCAGATACGAACTCCTATTTCATTTTCTATACTACCTCCGCTGCTGGTGCAATTTCTTATGTACACAATCCGGTCAGCAACCACCACAACTTCACTATTCAATACATTAAACCTACGTAATCACAACAATCTTGCAGAAGCACTTCAAACTTTGAGGTTGCAAAGTATCCCCCGGGGTACTAGAAGCATGCGAGATAGCGTCCAGCGTTGTTTGTGGTGTTTGGAAAGTATCAAAAAGCAATACCTTGTCGTCAGCATAATCGAGATCAGTCAACCTTCCACCAGGTAGGAAGTTCACGCCCGCATCGTGGAAGTGTCGGAGACTACCCTCCATTATTTCACCCATGGCAAAATTAAACAAAACTGGTAAAAATGGACTGCCTCGACGTCACCCAAGACATCACCATAGAGGCCACGAGCCTGATCAGAAGATGCTGTGACTCGAGCCGCCACTCAACTCAGCAATGACGTGGAATATCCTAGAAGAAAACGTTACTAAGAAGGTTGTACATTATTAAAAGAAGACCAAGCGGAAGAACTAGAGATGGTTTGGATACAGGTGCGCCATTGACTGCGACATACCGCCATCTCGGATAGCGTCTCTAAACAGCGGTTTGAGTGGTCACAAGCACCCCATTTAGCCAGACGACACCTATCCAATCTATTTAGTGGAGCAGTCAAGGTAATCGTATTTCGTGACCACGTTGTTGCTTGACCACCACGCGGTTAGACCCAACTGTTGGTTGTCTCAGTATACAATGCAGAGTACGGTAAACGATCAGATGACATACGGAGCTATCCACCGTGAGTAGTTGACCAATTGATCGCGTATCCCGAGCGTTCCGGAATACGCGTCGGCAAACTGCCGCATTACTCACGCGATCAGTCCACTTAGTATGGGCTAATTGGCTGAGACAACGATGGTTAAGCACCACAAGCCTGTTGATATCTTTCTTACGAACAGGCTACGTTTGTGAACCATAAAGCAAAATGGAACACATACAAGCAGTATATACTCTTCCTTTCAGCGACAACCGACCGTCTTTTCAACGCCACAGATGACGCGGTTTGACAAACTCAACTCGTGCCTTTGATATCCTCGCTGATATCTCATCAGCAACATTACACGCTGACGAGATAGTGCTACCCAAATATGTGAAAGTGTTCACAGCCTCAAGCGGATTTCCTGCAATGAAGAAAGTAGAAGTGGAAACGCCCCAATTCTGAAGCAGCACTTTGTACTTTGGAGGTGCGAAGCGTATTCCATACAAACCAGCTCGGTCGCTCAACCTTTTCAGCATGGTCTGCATGTCTTCGGCAGAGGGGCTAGGTAACACAACGTCGTCCGCGTACTGCAGATCAGTCCATCTAGCGCCAGGAAGAAGCTCAACACCAAGCCCACTGGATTCGCGAAGCGCACCCTCCAGAATATAGCCCATGACA
>LUCH01000653.1:7303-33030 GCA_013368495.1 Paragonimus heterotremus | reverse complement strand
AGACTCGGGATGGGGCCCCTCAAGTCAACCCCGAGTCTGTGACTCAAGAGTCTGACCTGCGAGACAACAGGATATAGGGTTTTCTTGGGGACCCTACCCGGAGCCAATGCTTTTCGTCTGACTGCTCCCCTTTGGCCTGTCTGACAAGGTTGCACCTGGGGGACCGGAGTCCTAGGCAGCATAGCCCGTCGGATCGAAACAGTACACAAGCCCGATCACCTCGCCAAGTAGCAGTATAGATCAGGAGCCTTGAAGTACGCCGTTGCTGGTGCTGGAACTGTCAGACAGTTCAGTAAACCATAACCTGAGCCGAAGTCTGGGAATAAAGCGCCGACAGTATGTTCACATACTTAGTCGGTACACCTCTGTGTTTAAGCCACTCCAAAAGTGTAGATCGATCCAGCGAATCGAACACACCTTTATAGTCGAGAAATACGACGACTGTTGACCGGTGGTACACATGACGCTGTTCCAGAATTTGACGAAGGGTAAAAGTGTGATCTATACAGCCCCGACCAGGGCGAAACCCTGCCTGTCGTTCGCCAATGTTTACCTCACGAACTGCAGTGAGTCGACGAAGTATAATGGAAGCCAGAACCCTTGAAATGACTAGAGTCAAACAAATCCCCCTGTGGATTTCGCAACAGCCCCTGATACATTCCTTTAATATGGGAACTATTATCAAGTGACCCCAGCACGGGGGCATAGTTTTTGTCGTCCACACAAGTTGAAACAACTGTGTCAAAGCCTCTACTAACGCCTCTCAACCTTCTTTGAAAAGTGTCAGCACGAAATCATCTGGACCAGCAGTCCTATTACGATTGAGAGCCCGAAGGCAACTGCGAACCTCAGTCTCAGCGGATGGTTACAAATCTACATGATAAGTTTGTGGTGGCAACACGGTAGAAACAGGAGGCCAGGCAAGCTGATCCTCAAAATGTTCCGCCCAACGCGCTAACCTTCTGGACTTGTTATAGATGATTGTGTCATCTGTCTCGCTGATAGCTTCACTGACAGACGATCATCTGGGACCAGTGGCACGGATAAGCATAAAGAGTGCGCCATGTTCCCTCGGAAGGAAAACGGTTTCCATTTCCTTAACTTTCTTCATTAACCAAATCTCACGATCAGCAATCAGGCTACGCATCAGTTTTCTACGAATATTTCTCCTAAACTCGTTACAGGAGGAATGTTCAGTCTAGCTTCTAACAACTCTAGGAATTTCTCCGAGATCCAATGTTTATTCATTCCATAAACCCTCGTGTCGCATGCTACAGCACTTGCCTCATGAATAGCCTACGAAACCTGGGTTCAGCAACTATCAGACTGTTTAGAGTGAGAACTGTTAAGCCTACTTTCTAGACGGTTTGGTACTTATGGTTTATCGAGGGTATAACCAGCTTCTTAACAGTTAGCCGTTGTAATCGGTGGTGTCGTTGCACAATAATAGTAAGAACGAAACGAAAACGACTGATCCGATTCCCACTATGTTCACTAATACAAACGACAGTCCTCAGTGATCTATCCGAGACTAGGCTGATTCGGAGGAGGACACCAAGTATAACAATGACACGCACGACGTCTAAAATTAGTGTTCACCAAAATAAGCTCATGTTCAGGTCATAGGTGGAACAGCCATCCGCCATTATCTGAGTCATACGATGTTATTCCAAACCTGCCACTTAAAAGAGACCCGGCCTCACCAAGGCGGCCGATCTGGGCGTTCACATATACGGACAGAATGACTACCAGAACCACGTGTCCACCGAAGGAGAGTCGCCAGATCCGAATAAAGTGAGTCCTTGACGTCGATATGACTACAAGCAGTGAGAGCGTAAGCAGACACAATGAAAAAATTTCCGAGTCTTGCGTCTAGAACTGGTCTTATCTGAATCTGGCATGCGGACAGCACAAAGTCTACTGTTAACGAGAATCCAACCTATGAACGCGGCTGAGGCCGTCGTGCTGAGGATTATACCCACTCCAGTCTGACTTGTAGCAGCGGCTGTGGAATCAACCGAAGTGTATAACCAATATCGGGTAGACAATGCGGGTGCTGTTAGTTCCATACGTTGACTACTGGTCCTGGATTCTAGTTTCCGAGATACAGCAGACATCGATATGCAATGAGTCTAACGTTCATGCGAGGGCGTTCTGCAGACCTATCAGTTTCAGAGTGCGAACGTTGAAGGTACCTATATTAATTCGCATTCTAGGTTTAAACAGGGGACGATGGAGACCTGAGACTGGATGATAAGGGATGAGACTTACCGACGCAGTGAGTACTACGATTAGCTATATCCGTTATGAGGTCTAGAAAGTAATTACTAAAACTCGGAGTAGGGAAGGGTCTAAGAGCTAAATTTAGTAGAACAGGTGGGGAGACGTCAGTAGTAGCATGTTTTCGCCTATCCACCCTGTTGTATACAGCAGCCAGAGCGACCCGGTTTATGTTGAAACGGTCGATGCAATGTGGAATTATTGGTGTTGTGAGTATTCACAGTTGTATGTGATCTGGGATGCTGCCAGGAATCCGAGACCTAGACAGGAGAACGATTAGGATTCTCAACCAAAGACTGGCTCAAAAGCCTGTACCGCAAGGCAGCGGATGGGTGGCAGCGTACCAGAACTGGTACGTTTTTCGGGAAAAGATGCCAACTTTCTTCAACCTCCCAACCTGGAGACTGTGGTTTGTCAGACCTCTATCTATTGGCCTACCTGGTATGAATGACTCTCGGTGTGATGGTCACACTGTTCAGTTTAGCCAAATAGGTCATCGAGATGCACAAGCCGTTATACCGCATCAAGGTCCAGTCTCGTTGTGACATAAAGACTTCTCTCTCTCCTTCACTCTCGAAAAAAAGCACTAGACTTGAGTTACGTTCTCAACAATGCTCATCAGTAATGCACATTAATGACACAGTCAAACTACGAACTCCTGTCCAGGTTTTCATATAGGGAAAGTGCCGACCACCATGTCAATAAACTCACATCAGCCATGACCGAATTATCATATGCAAACATCCAGCAACACTCGCTCGGGAGTAATAGTGGGATTTCTCGACAACCTCAAGAGAAGACAGAGTCACTGCCCTGTCAAAATCAAACGAAGAATCTACCCACATTCTATAAGTCATTAGACGCAGTTAGGAAATCTCCGCAAATCTTGGGAAAAAGCAGGGACTGAGAATCAAACTCGACGAAGATAACTTACGAAGACATTGGGGTAATATAGTGCTCGTCTCGGTTACACTCTCACTGTCACAATGAAGCTCACGAAAAACGTATTATGATCTGTCCATTTAGATTCCCTCTTATGTGCCACGAAGTACTCAATGTTACGTGATGCGTAAGGTCCAACATCAGCTGGATACAGTCGGACTTCTGAAACTAAGGCAGGAACAATCGAGAAGATTGGAAATGAACTCACAAACATTTTACGGATTGTGGAGCGTCGTTACCACTAACCCACCCCGCTGCTTCTAGATAACACAAATTCACATGGATGGTGTTTAACAGAGTGAGAACCAACCTTAATTGATTACTTGAAACTATACTGTTCTCGTTTTATAAATATACATTTCTGCAAAATAAAAGTAGGCATTAAAAAATAGTCGTCCACAAATGTTCTGTTTCATGTTTTGGATATCCAGTCTTTGAAATGGCGGCTCAGCGTGATGTATATCAGAAACCGACTGACGGAAAGTTTTACCTAGAGTTATTACATTCTCCTCTGATTTCTTATTCCCATGATCGCATTCCGATTGTAGGACTTCGAAATTCACAATGAGCGGAAAATATTCCAGCTAAAGGAGAACAGTACGGCAAACTTATCATGCCCCTTCAACACACACGCATGATGCTAGCGTGTTTTCAGTTGTTCACTGAAAGGCAATGTATAATAAAAACGGAATGGACAGCTACGCTATACGGTTGCAGAATTTAGCCGACATGTAAGAAGTTTTTCGGAAAATTTCCATCTTTAACTATCGAGGTCTCCGATGCATTACCAATGACTGGACTCATAGTCGTGTTTTTGAAAACAGTTGTAGGAACAAGGTCCAGGTCTCTAGCTTCGTTGCGTTTTGGCAATTTAAGCTCCACAGCCACTCCGACAGAGGACCATAAGAAGTAACACCACTAGTCCCAAAATCTCCACTGTCCGCAGATGAAGCAGGTGGCTCAGGCCATTTGTATTATTCCTCAGTGCTCGACACATCTATCATTTCACCGCGACAAGTTGTGGATTCGTGAGTCACTTTTCACAAACAATCTCACTAATAACTTGTCGGCCAGTGCAGCCACGAATCAGAGGAAAAACAACGATGGTCAATTCTCCGATAAAAACGTCTTTTCCATCTCTCTAGACCACTTGGTTAAGTAAGCTTCGTAGTACATATGCCTCAGTCCAGAGAGATTTTTTATCGCATTCGGTATACGTGGTCTAATCGATGCCAGTCCATAAGTTCTGACGAGTCGGCAGAAGTCCAAGTTTGCTGTATTTGCAGCTTACGTTTGAAACAAATCCTTTCATAGGGGATTTCAGTGGCCGTTTCGATTTCTGCCAAGTACGCTTGTGGATCACTTTATCCTTGCCCCAGACATTGTGACCGTCATTGTCGTTCGTAGACTGCCGTCGCTCAATTTCGACTTGAACACTAACGAAAACAGCTACATACCTTCAATAATTTGAACAAAGTAGGTAGAAGATAAATGTTGCTCGATGCCGGCAGTTCGTGCTGATCAGGCAGTATCCAAAAACCAATAAGGTGACAACTTTCAACTTAACGTCAACATGAATAAAGAAATGACCGGGATCGAACTACGACTTCTGTCGAACAGTTGTTCCAGTAGACGTCAGAGGTTTGAAAGGACGTAGTGGATCATTTGGCGTTCGTAGTCTGCATCCAATCACAGCTTTCTCTCCCGGACCATGTCGACTTGGAGTCGTCCGGTAAGCGAGAAGAAAAGTTTCGAGAGAGTCGGTTGTATGTCCCCCGTTTCGGTTTTTGTATAGGGTTTTTCGAATGCATCCATGAACCGCACAGCCTAGCTAATTGATTATGAACGATAAAGTGGTGACCGTGTGTGACCTATGCCATTCCGCTTGCAGAAGTCCGTGAATGTATTGAAATTAAGCTGAGTTCCGTCGCCTGATACGACTGATTCGGATAATTCGAAACAGCTGAATACTTAGCCAAGGCTACGCACGGCTCAGGTTGTTGATGTTGTCTCCGTCTGGCGAACTTCTAGCCATTTGCTGTGTGCATGGACAGGCACTAGAAACCGTTGGCCGTTCAGTGGTCCGGCAAGGTCGTTGTGCACGCGAACCCACTGTTTCTCAGGTATTGTCCATGAACGCAATTCAATCTTTAATGGGGACCTTACAGTCAATACACAAACAGAACGCCCTTTGTAGTTTTTTGAAGTCATAATCCACGTGAGGCCAGTGTACAATAATTTCATCTGAGAGGACTGATATGAAACTGCTGCAGAACCTGTGTTTCGAGCCCAAGTGGAACAACCATACTTTAACCATACAAGATGTAGAAATTTAACATAGAAAGAGAGTCGGCTGTTAAATTACTGACGCAGTTAAGAGACGGTTTTTAACTGCTTCTGCTGCCACGTCGTTCACAGCATGGCCCATCAAAATTACAGTAACCTTAAGGTCCTCATGATGAAACATTTGCTTGTTCGATACTGGTTGCTGATTTGTATTTGACAGCAGCCAAGCAGCAAGGCTGCCCAGTTCTGAAAGCAGTTTACTGCAGAAAACGAAACACCTTTCTTTGATCCAAATACTGAAAGTAGTGAATCGTGATCAACTACCTGAGTAGAGTGACGTTTATGAAGCATTGTGCGAAATTTCTTCACCGCAAATATAATCACTACTGCTTCTCTTTCGATTTGACCGTAATTTCTCTCCGTTCCAGTTAGCGTCCTAGATGCATGAACTATTACCTCTCCATAACCATCCGGGAATCGCTGAGGTATGACTGCGCCAATGCCGTAGTTTAAGGGACCGAGGCCGACTGAATGCTTAATGAAAGGTCGAGACGAATCAGAAGCAGAACAGAAGCGAGTACAATTTTAACAAGATCGAGAACATTTTGGCATTTAGCAGACCAGTTCCTCTCCCAACAGCTGATTTAACTGCCCTGGTATATGGTGCAAGGGGGGGGGGCGCTGCAGTGACTCACCAGCCCAAGGAACGATCGCAAAGTTGAGGGGTCAATTGCATGAGATTTTTCATTGATTGCGTAAACATTGGCTGGGTCACAGCAACGGCCACGCTGGTACTTAACTGGCTGCATAAACACGTTGCGACTCTTCACATGAAGACGAAACCCAAATTCCTGAGTTCGGCCAAGCTTTTCGTACAAACCATCAGGACTATGGTCCACCACAATACTCCAGGCAGGTCAATCAGCGTTGCGCTCATGATCTGCTGAAAGATTGCAGGCGCCGATTTCACTCCAAACAGAAGATGATGTTACTAGAACAGTTCCCGATGAGTGTTGATGTTCAGCAACTTAACTTACAGACAAGCTTCCGTCAGATCAAGTTTGAGAACGCATCTGCCACCACTGAGGACTTTGCAAACAAGTCCTCGGTGACTGGAAGAAGATATTGGTGGTTCATTATCGCAGTATTGAATTCCGCTAGAAGGTCTGTGTCCAGCTGAATGAAGCCGTTTGCCTTCTCAATAGTAAAAATAGCGGCTGTTCAAGCGGAGTAAGTGACTAGCTAGATCAACCCGGATTTTATGCACAAAAGGCAGAGCAGCATACGACAAAAGTCGCTTGGACAGGAAAGCCGGTTTGTTATTTGGACGCAAGTTCAATGCTGCTTTCGCTCAGATATGTCGAACAAGATCTTCCAGGAACGTGCTGTCGAATCGGTTTTTTTAACTTATCTCTCAGGTTTTGATGAGGATGATCTAGTTTCTAGTCTGCTACTGAAGCTGGAACCTTCATACTACTATACAACAAGCCGAGTTGTCCAGTTAAAACATTCAGCTACCCAGTTCAGTTGAGGTCAATCTAGGAACACCCGGAGGTTGCTGGCTTAAAACACTCGCCAAAGGAGTCAAGAAAGGGGAAGGTGGTCCGGTGGGGGGGCTGCTGTTGTACGTACAGCCAATGGAACCGTGCGAATAGACAGTTGGCATCTATGGGAGCTTGAGTAGGACTCACTTTTACTACACTGTGATTTCGAGGAGTGGACTGTGTTTATCACTTTGAACCTAACCCAATGTTGACAGAGTAGAACGTTCGATGACGTACCTTTGTTTCTTTTTCTAATATGACAGTTTTGAAATCAACCGTAGTATAGTTGACTCACTGGTTCGATTACGTCATATTCTTATCGTCTGACGTTCCAAGTCTGTGAAATTCCTCTCAAAGATTAACAACCCTGAACATGTTTGTTCTAACCTATAACTGCATTTGGCCGATCTTATTTGTTACGGAATCTTCAAGAGTCAACCAAAACTCGATAGACCTCAAGTGCACAAATTCCGTTAGAACTCAGTCATATCAACATGTAAGTCTGGCGGTTGTACACAAAACTGAATGAAAATAAATGAGTGGAAAATCCAGTAGCAGCTTACACTAGATATCAAAGATGAAGGATACAACACAAGTACTAATCTTGTCCTATATCTGATAGTAGATAACTCACAGGATATTGACAGAATTATCGAACATCATCCCTCATCGAATAATCTTGAAGTACGGCTCTATTAACTGAAGAGAAAAACACTGTTGACCCTCTATATGAGGGGTAATGTTTTTAAGTTCGAAGTGTTTCCGCAAGACTGTTCTGATTACGTAGATTTACTGTTGGAAAATGAAGTTTTGGAGGCTGCTGACCAGAACGGTGCATCGTGAGCGCCAGAGACATGGGAAATGAAACAGAAGCTCGTATCTCAAAGGTTATGGCAATGATCGCTAATCCATGACATCCTTGTGATTACAGAAGGGAATCGTTCTGAGGCTTGAGGGCGATTGCGAGGGTTGTCTTATTTTACGGCGTCGAAGGTTGATCGCTTAAATTACAAGATATGAACCGTCTTCAGGCATTCCATCATTTATGTTTGCGTCCAATTGCTCGCATCGGTAGGCAGCGAAGAGATTAAGAAGTGAGTATTTGGTAGTGGCTGTCAAGAAAGTTCACTTGCTCAATCTTTAAGTTTGTACAGACTGAGATGGTCAGGTCATGTACTAAGAGTACCAGCTAGTTGTCTGACGCATCGAACACCCTTTGTCTACGTTATAGTCGTCTGACGTGAGATGCGAGGTAGACAGATGACCTGGCGTAGTGAAATGAAGTCGTTCACCAAGGGATTGGCAACTGTAAGCCGGACAGGTCTACCGGGTTGAGGTTCTTGCAGTTCGCCTAGTCGGTTTATGTAAGATGGCAGCTAATAGAGCCCAGTGGTATGAATATTGCGGTTGTTTGTCCGAGGTGTCTGTGAATTAAGTACAATTTACAATGCAGGACAATAAAAGCCTCAAGGATGACAACGTCTTACTCTCACTTATAGCTCGCTTGTTTGTTTGCAGCGTGTAGGCACCTTGATGTTGATTGTTTAAGTACAGACGTACCATGTCTCAGCATTTAGGTCCAGTTCCCTCTTTTTCTTTTTCATGTGCTAGGACTTTCTTTCTCTTCAAGTTTGTATAACAGTTAAGCAACAATGTGAACCGCTGATGTATTACTGACTTGGATGATGATGATGATGTTCCAGGAACTGACAGAACTTGAATATGTGAAAAATACAGCCAATGACAGGGCGAAATAACCAATCAGCCCTGAGCGTATATCTGGTTTGCGCCTTCAGACAGAAAAACATAGCAGTAGTCCCTCATTTTTATTCATACGAGGGGGAGACAAAAAGTAATGCCAATGTTTTTAATCCTGGTGAAGTTTTTCATAAAACTACCTGAATTTTTTCCCAGTTATAAATGATCATATCATTTACGTTATGTAATAGTTTGTTTCTTACTTTTCATGTTTTTAGACTCACAAGGAAAATTCAAAATAGCTGCCCCCGTAGAGTTGCATCAAAAACAAAGAGCACTAATTGAATTTCTTGTTGCTGAGGGGGAAACCTCCATGAACATTAACAGACGATTAACAAATGTGTTTGAGGACAATACTGCAGATTATAGCAATGTATGCAGGTGGGTTCGTCGTTTGAAGGATGAAAAGGTGGGAACTATGAGCGTAGTCGATAAACCCCGTTCTGGCAGTCCATCAAGACAAGGGAGACAATCGCCTCATTCGAGTGGACAACTTTACGGCATTCTCCATACTCACCAGATTTAACGCCTTCAGATTATCACCTCTTCGGCCTCATGAAAGAGGGTTTGAGAGGCAAACATTATTCCAGGGACAAGGAAGTGAAAACCACAGTGAAGAAGTGGCTCAAAGAACAGACAACAAAATTTTACGAGACAGGGATACATGCGCTTATTCAAAAGTGGAACGTTGCTATTGAGTGTAACGGTGACTATGTTGAGAAGTAGGGATGTGATCCACAGAGGACCAGCTCTATTTTAATGTATACTACATGTACCTGTGTTAGTAATTATACCTGTCCGAAATAAAATGGCATTACTTTTTGACTCCCCCCGTACGTCAAACTAATCATTCGATGGTTAACTAAAAGCTCTTACTAAAACTTCAATATTAAACAAATCATAGCTAAGTAGGACGACTTCAATAACTTAGGATTTTTGTATCAATGTTTTCCCGATTAAGGTTGACCACAGTCTTTGTAAAAGACCGAAGGGAATTCATTTGTAATGGGCTCCTTATAGCATCTTCATGAGATGAGTTCATGGTAAACGTTGGTTTCAGATGACGGGAAAATATTCACACAACAAAGATTACTCAGCAGATCAGACGGCACGGAGAATCATAATGATGATCAAGTGGACAGCTGTTAGAAATGAAGGAACCAGCGTCCTAAACGCAGCAACAAAGTGTGAATAGACATTTGCTTTGCAGAATGGCCCGTTCACGTCCGACATCCTACGACTTGCGGTTCAGATTATATTTAAGTTTTCTGGAGTTCCCCATGGCAGCAACTGGTCTCATACAGACAGTGCGTTGTGGATGCAGGACAGAACGGTGATGTCAGCTGTTATTTTTAATGCCACACGAATAATCCTGAAAACTGAACTGACATCATATCGAGACGCAGCGTCACGAAGTTTCAACGATTGCAGATACTCAGCGGTTAGTGGCCGAATACACAGGGATACCACAAGACGTAGTACCACACTTCTGCATAGCGGTCAGAACATGTGTCCAAGGTAACTGTAGTTGCACGATGGAGAGACTAGCACTTTTTGATAAACGCTAAACGCTTATGACTCAGTTAACTTGGCAGCGTCTAGTTTGGTATAACAAGCAAGTGAGGTTCCATTAGAACACTAAGTGAACTCAACGTAAGTGCATGATATAATTCCTGATAAGCACTTCATTCATCTAATCATTCACAAGAGCTACGAGGCTGACCACAAAATAATGTGGTTCCAGCCATCGCCCAATGTAAGCACGCTGTCAACTCGGACGGCGTTTCAAACCAGTGAACTGAGTGATTCCGATCCACAACAGGGCAGGCGACATCTGTCTACTTTATCCAACAGAATATTCAGGGTCTTCATATTTAACAACTACAGCGTTGCCTGATCACAACGCGGCTTGGCCTAACTACTTGTGGTCTCAGCAGACAGTCTAGTGCGGTTAACTTTTAGATGGCACGCGGAGCGCGTGATTCAACCATCGCAGGGTGTACAACGTGATAAACTGACCAATTCATCCTGTATTCTGAGCGTTCCGAGATAAGCGGTAGTGAACGGCTGCATTGCTCAGGTGATCACCTCATGCGGACTGAATGGCGCAGACAGCGAGTCAAGCGTTGCAAGCCTATTGAAACTTTTGTCATGAACAAACCATGTTTTCGAACCATAAAGCAAAACGCATTGCACATGAACATTATCTACCCCTCCTTCCAACAAAGACCGAAAGTCTTTCGACACCACAGATAACGCAGTTTCGCAAAGGCAATACGTGCACCTGCTATCCCTCTTGGAATCTCGCCAGCAATACAGCAAACTGACAGGATAGCCCTACTTAAGTAAGTGGGGCAGTCTACAGTCTCAAATTGAACGCCTACAATAAAGAGTAAGAATTCCAGAGTCAGGCAGCAGCCTTTGACACTTGGAAGATACGAACCGCATTCCATACAGATTGGCCCCATCATTCACACTGTTCATCATGGTTTGCATACCTTCGGCAGAGGAGCTAAGCAAGACAATGCCATTCACAGATTTTATGTTAGTCAACTTGGTGCCAGGAAGAAGTTCAACACCAAGATCACTAGATTCAGTAGGCGCACGTTCTAGAATGTCACTCATGACAGAACTAATCAAGAAGAGGGAGGTTTTATAACCATTCGGGAAAGCAACTATATGTAAATGAACGCCTAAGACAGTCGTCCGCAAATTCTCATCCTGCTCACAGAGTGAGCCTACAATAATCTTACAAGATCCACGTGGCTCCCTGGGATTTCTTTAAGAAGGAGGAAGTTCCAGAGAATGTTAAAGCAACCGGATCAAGGGCAGTTATTAGGTGCAAAAAGATCAAGACTGTGTGCTGCCTGCAAAGTTACAGATGCTCCAAGACCCATCGCAGGATAAAAATATGGTCTGCGAACATTAAACCGGATAGGGATCCTGCTTGTTCTACATGGGCTTGCAGTCCTTCAGGAATCCAAGCCAAAAATAGTTGACAACAATATGGACAGTATGATAATAGAGAGTGCCAGGTAAGATAGTGGCGCTTATGACCAAGAAAGTGGTACCCGATGAAAACAGACCGCCTGCAACACAAAGCTGTGCCCGATGTTCAGTATTAAAGAATTTATTGATTACGAAATACTGTGAGAAGACTGATACGTCAGCAAACGGGAAATAAATAGAAGAATTTATGGTAAAGCAGTAACGTATGGTGAGAAACGGTAGCCTGCTGCCGGTGTCTCGCGTAAAGGACGATGATTCAGAGTTAAATTTACAATAGCCAAAATCGTGTTTATTTTGTGTAGGCAGAATGTTTCACGACGTTTCAGGTCGAAAAAGAGGACTGCATTAAGGAACTCCACCTAAAGTTTTTGATCAAACGATTTGATCCACAAAGCGGAACGAGGTTTGTAGTTTCCCATGGGCCGACGGCTGTCTTGCCAGTTCATATGCTGTTTGGACAAAATACAACTACCCAGGATGCGCAATGTACTCTGCGTGAAGTTGCGACGATAAAACACCTGTAGTCCAAAGGTCCACCAGAAAGGTACAGACAGATTCATCAGGCTAAGAGGGTTCATAATCGAACGAGTTGTTTTTCGCCTTTCTCACAGTGCTGAAACAATAACCAACACGTCAATTCACACGCCTTTCAGATGGGGTTCGGCTGTCCAAGACACCCGGTACAACCAATAGATATGTCTGAAATGCTGACTATCACCATAGCAAGTAGCCCGACTGGTACTGTGGTCTTCATATAAGGACGACTAAAACAAGTTAGTGCATCTACTCTGGAGTGGTTCGGAATTAGGAGTTCCCACCCTCTACGTAAGCAACCAATGCCAATCCGGTCACAAACCCAGATTAAGGAATAAAACATTCTTGTTACGAGAAGGCGATGAGTAGCACCTTCAATGCATGGACCATGCCATACATGCACTAGCTGAGAACAATTCAAAAGAGTAACTCAAAAGCCGATCTACGTTCGACTGTGCAGAAGCACCTGAGTACCCTTCAGGAAAAGGTTCACTATTCATCCTCACCGTGATCAGTAACTATACACAAGTGATTATCACTGATGGTTATCGGTCACATAAACATGGGAAGAAGAAACGGCAGCAGTCCAGAACCAAAACTAAAACAAACAGCAGCAAGATACATATAAACAACCTGCGTGCTCCGCCTCATCAGATATTTTCAGTTTGCAGACAAACAACGGCAGCATCTGTATCATCGAAGTCCACTATTCGCCTAATACGCCACCGATCACATACTAGGTCATTACTCAAAAGTTCAGAAGGCATAAGTGGTCACAGAACAATAACAAACGAAACAGATGGGCGTACTTGCTGTTTGTAGTATCGACGATCCTCCTCATCGGAAAGAACCAAGTTCAAAAAATAGCGGACTGAAAATTTCCGATTGACATCGCGCATTGTCGGACTGAGTGCATATGGTTGCAAAAATAGGCGAACCGGAATGGATTCTCCGCGAACAGGTGCGCCATCCATGATTTCATATTTGACAACGGTCTCAGTATCACTGAAAGTATTGGGACCAGATCCAATGCTTTCTCGTTTAAGAAGATGAATTTCCATATTTTTGATTTTCACTCTTACCAAAAGAAAATATATCTTGCCAACAATCACATCTCGTAGATGGTACCTAGAAAGTCACCGGTGATCGAAAAGTATATAGTTGAAACATACTTTGATTTATTATATTCGAATTCAATATGTAAACTGTCTTCAATGCCAACGTCCATTCGAATCTCTTCGACACATTCCGGAAGCCTATTTAGTGCATGTACTAAAATTTCACGTTCTTTGGTCATATCACTTAAACGTCGTTGGATTGTAACACGAAGGAAGTACCTGAACATAAAAGGGATATGCAAATAATACATTCAGACATATGGACCTACCTCAGACGTACATGAGTCCCACAGTAGCTCTCATGTGGTTTCATGATGTCCACAAACTCGAAGGGATATTTGGTGGGTTGCGATAGGATGCCTGGCCGAGCTAGATCTTGGCTCAAGGAAATGAACTCATCCCGGCTACCCCTGTCCGAGTAAAATTCGATCACCCCGAGAAAATCTATCCGGATGCCCTGGTGTTCAAGTTTGCTGCCTCGTTTCATACCAATCAAAACGTTTCCGGCTACAGTCTCGCCATCGTAATAGATCAATAAGGGATAAGTTTGACCATCCTCAGTCTTGAATTCTTCTTGTTTGCGATTATCCTCATCGTGTAGTGTTATTCTGATGTCCACATTTTGTCCCAAGCCGAGGAAATTCTGAGTAATTGAGGTATGGTTAAAAAATGTGTTCCAGGTGAGCGGCTTTAAGGACGGCAAGATGGCAAACTTGAGGTCATCGTAACAATACCACAGCAGCTCAAACCAATATGTCGAGTTGAATTAGCAAGCGACCAGCAAAACGATAGTCACATTGTTGACAATATACGGGTGAAAATGTGAATCTGACCACATATTCCGTAAAATTCTGCGGCAATTTCTGACATCTCATCGGCTGCGTTTAACACACTGATTAGGAATAGTAATCGTTATCCTCATACATGGTAATACATTCAAATTTAAATCATAGTTAGCAAGCAAACATCAAAAACAGCCTGGTTTAGACACAGAAAAGGACGAGTCTTAATATGCAATCTTCTATGTAGAAACTTATACACAGCACCAGTGTTTGTGCTTTAAAAACAAACGGCCAGCTTGTAAATAAGAACAAACCCGCAGTTTTACCACTCCGCAACGCTAAATAAACCATACGTATTAGACAGGTGATAAAGACAACAATCATGCCGCTGAGTCCGAATAGCTAACTTCTCCCCTAAACACCATGAACCACACGATTAATCAATCGGTAATTGCCTTTATTTTCCCGCGCCAGGTCCACGTCATGCAACAGGCTAGTCAACGGTGGTACCAGCAGATTGTTTAACGTGGCAGATGAATAAGTGAACCAAGCCCACACATCTTTAAGGATTGAAAAATTGAACTTGTTTGATTTTCACTGTTAACGTCATAGTTATTCAAACGTTTGTAACACCCAATGTGTGGGGTTGGACGCAGATATCGACTGTGGTTTAGATTCGTCTCTTTGTGCAACCACGTTTAACAGAGACAAAATAACATAGATCGACCAGCGGCCTAATAGACTCACCCATGAAAATTCAAAAAAATATATCTCTTAATTGAGAGAGTACCTAGACTGCACAGAACTTCCAGAACCTTTGACACATTCAGCTCTACTTCGCTACATAAATGCGAGATATATATAAAACATATTGTGAACTTATTAACCAACTCCAAAAATTAAGTAACTAGAAACAAACACAAATAACCGGAGTGGTGTTGCAGAAATACTTTACCCATAGTACCAAATATCTTCTAAGCTGATCGAAAGCCGCCCAGCAGCAACGCATTCTGCATTAAAACAATAAAGATCTGTTGGATTTTTTCCCAGTAAGTGGTCTGTGCAGGCATTCCGAAAACAGCGCGGGCTACCTATTACTTTACTTAGGATCAACCTGAAAAAGAACAGGAAATTAAGCGGCCATAAAGCACCCAATTGTTATCGATGAATTTACTGTACAGTTTCTTGAGAACTCGGACAAGAGGTGAAGTAGAAAACAACGCCGAAAGAACTATTACACATTTTTTCGGTACACCCGGCGATCAAGAAATTCTAAAACTGAGGATCGGATAATTGAATTGAAACCTCTAGATGAAATTACACTATAGCTTTATTTATCACCACATGAATGCCAATCTTAACTTGTGTGTGAGACCATGACTTGTTCACGGGTTAGTGCATCTGATGTACTGGTCGATTTACAGGTCATCTGTGTGTGATGATTATCGTCTTCATATTAGTTCACCAATCCTGCAACTCTTACCGTTTCAGCCGAAAAGTGATCTCAGATGAATGAAATCTAAATCCTAGGCCATTCGTCTTCTCGACCATGCTCGTAATAATTTCTTTATGTGATAAGTAATTAAATATGGACAAATTTATCCTGTCCGAGCGCTCAAATGCTGATGCGAATTCATTGGAGACGGCAGATGCGCAAAACCATTAGTAATTCTATTGGGTCGTCACTTTGGTTACGCGCTCAGTCGCTTGATCCAAAACCGGGAAATCAGAAGAGACGCGGCAACACCGTTTATTGAACGAGCGACATGAGATTAAGGCCACACAAGCTCTAGATTTATGGGACAAAATGATTACCACAGACGGCCGACAGACATAGAGCGAATCAAATTAAACAATCATATATGGCAGACAGAGTGTCAGAGCAAATCACGTTACAGGAGGCATTAGAAGGTAACGCGAGAAAAAACACTGTCCAGATAGCGCACAGGCGTTCGACCTCACACCTGCAATCTGATTGGCTGGGTGAGACCATAGCATCCCCCAAGACCATACCATCCGAGCTGAGCCGGTCGATCGATGTGGCGTGACGCGTCCTGCCTAACTCGTTAGAAGATACGCCCCTTAACACATAGTCTTGAAAAGTTAATCTTTTATTCGAACAGAACTAGAAAGATTACTCAAGAAAAAATATCACCAAACCAAGAACTTGTTGTCAATAACGAACGTCAAAACGGCCGACGGTAATCGAGTACAGCCAAATAGTCAACCGCTCTACTGGTCGCCAAGAGTAGATAACATGGTGGAGAATAAATCCAAATATCAATTTCTCAGCGCTCTTGAACTCAAAAGCGCATACCATCAAATCTCTATGACGGATACTGAAACAAGTGTGCGGCCTTAAGGCCTTTAAAAATTTCGACGGACATAGTTCGGGAGGTAATTGACAGAGTAACAGGGCAACTAACAGTGTTCAATGCCGAGTCAATCGTGGACACAGATTAAACACATGGCTATCAGCTATTGGTGGGTTGGCCGCTTCCACGATTGTAAGTTAATCTGGAGCAGCCGTGCGCATTCCGGTCATGTACCGTTATGTGCCGAGCTCGTTCTACGTTTCGGTATGAGGCCACTTCATCGTTGAACTGACGCATCTAAACCAGCAAGGACGTGTGCGCTTCACATGTGACAGAGTGCGGTTGCCTCTAGTCTAAGCCCCCACTCATCAGACGACAATCAAGCACATTGAGCAAATATATGGCATACAACGCATAAGCGAGGTGTCGCTTCGCGTGGTACCACCGCTCGTCCGATTGTTAATCGCTGGGTCTCTATGTGATCACTAGAACTCCTCGACGTTCGCCGGAATATTCCATACAACAGCGAGTGCAATCCGCTTCCCAAGGCTACTCGCATGGAACTCCGGAAGCAACTACAGCGGGATCGCAAGGCCTGATGGACACAACGCGTTATCGAGACGGAATAAGCCGCTGCCAACGGAAACTCTCAGGAGCTTTTCCATTCCATTTGAATAACTGGCAGCAGCAGGCCAGATGTGAGCGAGGTAAACTGTGAAGCGAATTGTAAGCCTACCAATAATCTGCAACAACGTTTAGGACGCCGAGCTGAGCACTTACAAACTGGAATTCAACTGGCCACCGATGCCATTGACTAGGTCTTCGGTCTCTGCCTGTGCTCACCGGTCTGTTAACGTTTTACCACCCCCGAAACAGAAGGTTCACAGAAGATCAGAATCATGAAACGTCACAAGGCACCTGGCTCAGACGAACTTCCCCGTGCGCATTTTGTAGATGGAGGTCCAACCTTAGTTAGAGAGCTGACGGTTCTGCCACAGAAACTCTGGATCAGTGAAGCTGTTTCAAATGCTGGGGTTTGCTTAACATCGTTCTCATGTTCAAAAAGGACTTACGCAATTCATGTGCAAATCATCGACAAAATGACGTGATTATCACTGCGTCAGAGTTATTCGTAGTCACTGCACTTCGCAGATTGTTAGGGCGTCCATTCTGTTACTGTCCCAAACCGTCTCCGCCCTCGAGGAAAAAAATGATCGACTCAGGCCTAAGTAGCGGAACCGTTCAGAGCGGTCAATACTTTTATGCCGCTAGGCTCATCAGTGACCCTACCTCTTTTCTTCTCGATAACTGTTCTCATTAATGATTCGGGAATAGTTTTGGTCATCACGTGCCATATAAATACCCTGTATTTTTTCGCCTTGCCGCACACGTGTTGGGGCGGAACAAAGCGGTTTTATTTGTAGGCGACTTTTGGCTTGCCTTGAGAGCAAATCGCGAGAGAGTTGCGGTATTTTTGTGACTGAGAGTTGCCGTGTTAATTATTACCGGGACGGGAATCCGATTTCCTCGAGCGCATTACTATATCCAGAACGAACTAGCGTATCGTTTCGATGGTTTACAACACAGATTAAGTGGAACATGTGAGAAACATATCCTTGAGAAGCAAGTTGGACTTCGGCCAGGTCGTGGCTGCACTGATCACACTTCGCCAGGCGACTGAACTCCGCCATCCATATGGAAGTTCAATAGTTGTCTTTCTGGACATCTTTCAGGCCTTTGATTCGGTTGACAAAGCTGCATTATGGAACTGTCTATCGAGGAAGTGTGTGAACGACCTGGAAGCAATTTATTGTCAAAACTCAGGCAAGGTTAGGGCATACGGCAGCGTATCGCAGACCTTTAGCACCTCGAATAAGGTTCGACAAGGTTGTCTTACCTCCTCCTTCTTATCCAACGTTTGCAGCATAGACGACCCTAGAGTGTGTCCTGACGGACAGTGAATATGATAGTGTAGGACATTTTTGGAGGTCAAAATTCCCTTCGAATGACCATTTCGCACTATCACCCATGACCTCGTCTAACTAGACGCCTGTTATTGTTGTTCTCACAACCCGCCTCTAAAAATACTAATTTTTCCACCCCGCCCCGTCAGTAATTGAATCTCACTCACCTTCCCGCACACGCACTGTTATCTATCACTCGCACCCTCCCCACCCCTATAAATACGGCCTTCTTATGGGCCGCCTTGAAGATGTCAACTAAACGGTCTGTCCGAAGGCCGGCTGTTTAGAAACATATCAGACCGATCCGATCGCACTTCGTCGGTTCGTCCTTGCCAGTCGGTCGATTGTATTAGTAGTTGATGCGCCTTTGGACCCTTGGCGGCCTATTGCGGCCAACCATTGTACCTTGTCCCGCGAACGCAAACGAATCGGGTTTTTTTTCTTGTGATTGATCATACTGTTTATGTCAACAGTACCACGTTTCCAGCGACTCGACCTGGTTCTGATATTTGGCATCGTTGGTTATACGTGCGTCGCTCAACGTTAGTCGGGAGAGCGTACAGTACTCAATCCTGCATTTCTTCAGTCGTCGAGAGGAATTCGTTTCGTCGACTTGGTTTGTGTACTGAAGTCATTCAGTACTGCAGTTTGGCTAATTGATCAAGAAGGTGTTCAGTTGGTTGATCAATCTATTTGAATCTGCTACGTCACAGCCTCCGGCATTTCAGGGGTCCAAGGGTCACAATTCGACAACGTCAACCACAAGAACATCAACTGTCATTTCAACAGCTGCAACTGATGCTGAAATCAAACAAGAAACTGTCGATGTTCATCCTTATTCTGGATTTTATATTGGTAATAAGTCTATCAGTAAGGTGGCTCACACAAGCGAATAATTGAGTTGGAGAAGAAATACCTTAATGAAGAACTACGGTTAGGGCTATTGGAAGTTAAACTAACATACAGACGAGTAATTAAGGGTCAGAAGAGAAGCCGAGGTAGCCGGGATTAGGGTTCGGCTACAAGGGAAAAAAACAAGTCCAAGTAACCTAGAAGTGTGTCAATTGATAATGTGTCCCGACTAGTAAATTATGTCGAGGACTATCGTACACATGTCGAACGGATAGCCGATGGTATGTAATCCACCAACTGCTGTCGACAATGTGACATCAGCAGCCACCTGTTAAGGAACAAGAGCTCTCTCGAGTAGAGCAGACCCACTCTGATGACCATCTCGTGAATTATTGGAAATGTACGCATCAGTTTGGATTCGACGTGGAGAGTAAAGTACAAGACGACAGCATGCATCTAGTTTACCTTTCGAATTGTTGTAAAGGACGTGCCAAAGAAGCAATTACCGAATGCATTATCCTTCCACTCACACGTAGTCTCGAGGGAGTCCATAAACTCCTGAGTGAGCTGTTTGATCAGACTCACCAGGTTTATTGGATGCTACTAGATAGGTTATTAAACGACTGCAAGGTAGCTACCAACAGTTCAGACGTTTTAACCAATTCAGCCCCTGAGTTTCCGTTAGTCGTACCTGCGAAAGTAATTTTTCCGGAAGCAATGGAAGAAAGGTCCAGGGCGGGACGGTCTTATTTATCGAAGACAAAGCTTGTAAAAAAGAGTTGTCCATGTAACACTGATGGACCCGGAGGAAGTTCTCCGCCATACTACACGAGACGTGCCAGATTATGCGAACGGTGCTCAGCTGTACGTGTCTACCAACCGGATATGGGGCACTGACTCATGCACGATTTTTCCCAAAATTGAGTCAGTTGTATTGCGCACTCGTGTTAGTCGGTACAGTTACCCTAACACGTCTTGAATTAAATGCGATAGTTCCAGTTGTGAGAATCGATACTATGGTTCCACAAGAACTTCAAATGCCTTTTGAAAGCGTAACCTACAGGACCGACTCAGCGGTTGTGTCGTATTACATAACAGACACATACACTAGATTCAATGAGTTTGTTACCAACCGAATTGTTACAATGCCTAAAGAGAGTCTGTCTGAACAATGGAAACATGCTTGGTCGGCGAATAACCTACCAGATTTGACTTCTCGAAGAATTCGGCATCCGAATGAATGGAGAACTTGGTTGAAGGGTCCCGAATTTCCAAATACGTGTGATAGATCTCAGCTCAGAAACAGTCCTAAATAAAATGTGCAAGCGGAAATCAAACGTAAGCCTCAACAAGTTTCCGCGGTCTGTCCATTGCCAATTATCTTCTCCAACTCGTTTAAACAGTTGAAATCGTCCGCGTGGCTCTCGTGCTCTAAGAGTTGGTTGTTGGAACACTACGGTGTCCGTAAAGTCGGCAAAGGAAACATTCCAAAGAAACATAAGGTGAATTTGACGCTGGGAGTGAGTCGAGTGGAACAGCTTTAGTCCTGTCGAGAATGTAGGGTGGTAGTCGTAGGAGACGACTTTCATCCAATTACACTCTCCAATAAATGGGATCTTCATTCACTCCAACCAAGTCTCATTTTATACGCTTAACGAGTTAACGGAGCATCGCGATAAGCCAGACGACTGCATACGGCACAACACAATGGAAATATGAGGTAGGTAAGTCGAACCAAGCGAGAAGCCACAATTCTTGCATTACAGTCGAAAGAATTGCAAAATGTTCACAAGGAATCAGTCCTACCAGAGGCGCTCCATTCCAATAGGTCTGTTTTTTGTGGGGCTATGAACGCCACACCGCACGAACAAATGTTCGCGTACCATTGGAAGTTCTGTTCAGGTGTAGCTCTGTTCCAGTGGCTACTGACATTTGGACGAAATATCTGATTCTCCAAACACCATTCTTTGGTTGAGAGAGTTGGACTTCTCAAGTGCAATCCGAAGTACGCTCCTGCCAGGTTTTAAAACGGATGTGCGCCAAATGGCCACCATAACAATGTTAGAAGCCAGCTTACTTTGCAGGATCAACCGGTCTGTGCCCTTCCCGATGCTTGCGAAGCTATCTCGTCAAACCAGAGCTGGAAGTTTGTGCTACAGATTTGCCAACAAACATGCACGTAAACATTCCGATAGCATGGAATATTTAGAGCACCAATAAGTCCGATAACAGCGCATACCACCGTAGCGTTCACTTTACGAAGAGGCGCGAATACTGTTGTTGCTTATGGTCCTCTCGCTGTATCTTACATTTTTATCAACACAGCTTAATGAAACTGGGAAAGAATGTGATGAGTACAGTCTTCGTACCACCATGATAATCTTGCACAACTTGTCCTTTTGGTGGGTACTTGATTTTCTCAGATGAACAAAGCCCAACCCTTGGGTGTTCTCACGTCTCACTCGTGCTCGCATGCCTCCATTTACTGTTCGTGGTAGTTTACTCTGAGAATTCGTCCTTTGCATGATGCAGTTATGTAGGGAAGCAAGAAATAAACCTGATACTATTCCGACGGTTCTAAAAACAATACCAACGTCGAGTAATCACCAAAAGTAGTGCTAAGGAGGCCGGTGATCATGTGGACAGGGATACGAGCTCTCAAGCTAGAGATTGTTGTCAGTCAGGCTATTTTCACTCGATAAGTATACGCAAGAACAAAACTAATCGCGGAGTATCGGTCTGAAAATAAACAACGGAAGGCTTACTGTTGTAGTTCCACTAGTTTAATGAGTAGTGATCGTGCTATACTACTCACACCACTGCTATTCAGTAGTGGGCGCCAGAGCATGGATTTTGACATTGAAGTAATCGCAGGAAGAATACAAGAAGAAACACCGGAGTGCAGCGTCGCATGAAGTGGTTTTCGGTACGTAAGAGAACGTAAAAGAACTGAGCATGGACGTCTGTGACAACCGTGACCGTCTGGGTCTAGAACTGAATGCAGATGAGTGTTTTTGTTTGTTGTCTTGTTGAAGCGCATAACCCACTTGTCGAATTCCTGAATAACTAATCTTCATGCTATCTGCGTTCTTGGCTCACAACGTCAGTACCGTCTAGATGCTCACTTTATTCAGTTTCTTATTTGCTCTGGACCTAGTGAAAGTTTTTTTTGGGTGCAAGTTAGGTTTATCGAGGAGCGTAGTGTACACAACAAGCTGACGGAGGTTACTAAGCCAAAACTATACCGCCGCTAGCACAGTGAGAAAGATCTGAAACATCGATATCTTCAAGTTGACGATCTTGCTTCGGTTAGATCTTCCATCATAACTGAGGAAATTTGTTGGAGAATTCGGAGAACTTCTCAGCACATCCGGTTACGTTTATGCAAACTGTACTGAAAATTTGAAGCGACTAATGATGCCCCAAAAACCCGGCAATGGCCACTCAAATGTTCCTAAGATGAAACCTAGTAAAACACTTAGTCCAAAAGATAATCTCAATAATTATCAGTGAAACATTGTTTTGGCGGAAACAACGGTAAACTCGTTTTGAAGAAAATTCGACAACGGTAAGGACAAACATCAAAAGGACATGAGACAACTGTTTTTTTGAAAGCAAAAAACCTCGTCATCACGCCATTAAGAATACTCTGATTTACATGCAGCCTTAGCTACGAGAGAACGTCAGCTAAAAAGGCTGACCACAGTGTTCAGGTATTGTGTAAAACACTGGGATGAGTAATGACGGGTGTTCTGTTTGCGCATACACGTACATGCTTATGAGCGCGGGTGAAGCCAAGCAGATTGCTCACAGGCTGTTCTAAGCGAATGTCTGAGTCATCTAGACAGCAGTATGCAACACTATTCGTCAGACTCAAGACAATTTCAACTGGTCCGGTATTCTTTACAACGCGCCGGTCATGAAACAAATGTCCCTCTTGTCGTAAACAAACGTTCCATTGAAAGTATGTAGACCCACAGCGATTTGAGAGTAAATGCTGTTTTCATGTAAAATAGCAGCTGGGTTCTGCAAACGGTTACAGTCCGTTTTGTCTGAGTGTAAGGACAGCGGTCCGTTGGGCATGCAAAACGCATCCGCGTGATATTGCCTTAAGATGCGTCTATGTGATAAAGAGCGCAATTAAATGCGTTTTTATGGTGGCATAAAATGCGTGCCTATTTTGATAACCGGCGGTTTTAGATGCCAACCAATGATATGAAGAGGAAATGCGGCTTAGAAACGAAGTTAAAGAACTAGAACAGCATACACGCCTTAGAATTTGCGCAGCAGAACTTTGCAATGAGACGATGCGATTTGGATTACATACAACCAGAATGAGTAACGATAAGACACAGATGAGTAACGACTGGAAAAAAAATTACTTACCATAATGACCGGTGTTGCAAGCATCTAACATACAGTAGCGCATCACCGATGTAACCAGAAACTGAGATTAAGTGCTCACTTGAAGCCCAGTGTGATACAAAGATAGAGGACGCATACATATAAAATTCAAAGTAAAAATATTGGCAATTTTTAACGGAACGTCAAAAAGACACTGGGCTCTGAGGCGATGTGTCAACTTGCTTATCGCGATGATTTACTGGGCTAAACTGGACAACATAATAACTACATCAACGAAGTCACTCATATCATTAGGGATAAGTCTGACAAACTACAGTCTTCTGGTCTTGTGGACTGTATGAACGCTCAGGTTAGCCGCCTTGACGAAGCCGAATCTCGTTTAGATGGCAGACTTAGACTGGTATCATATCACTCGGACACTGACAGGCAGCTTCTGAAGCCATGCGTCGACAATGGGTTAGTTTTTGCTAGTAAAGGCTTTAGACATCGTGTACGTCACTGTTTCACTGGCCCAGACGAATTCGTGCCTGTACTTATCAAGAAAGATGGAAAGGTGTTAGTAAACGCTTTGACTCGATTTTCCCATTGTCGAGAAAAGGTACCTTCTCTCAGAAATTCGCATTACTTGTCAAGGAAAATGGATTCTTCATTTTCTGGGAATTTGAAAGCCCGTCAGAGTTCTCTCTTCTGATTGATCCATTCGGTGGCCTAGACCCAAGGCTAACTCAAACCTACAAATACAGTTGCTGTAAACCATAATTTGCTTTCGAGCTGAGCAGTAAATAAAGACTGTCTGAAGGCCATCTTTTTTTACTTGTTGGGGGGTTCTAAGCTGCAAGAGTTGGTGGTCCGATATTTGCGGTCTGATTTTCGTACCATCTTGTGATATCTTTGCGTTTCTTCGTGATAGAGATACTGCTCGTGGTCTATGTGTTTGTTCTTGTCTTTTTCTATCAGGTAAGATCGTAACAATCAACTAGTGTGGAGGATAGATAACAGCTCTCTCTCCCTCTGTTGAGGTCACTCGATAACAGTCTCCATATTCGAGAAGATTCAAGAGCTCTCGCAAAACCCAGAGAGAAATTAATTTCATCCAAGTCACAACCAGAGTTCTGGCATCTAGCATTCTCCAACGGCCTGCTGTAGCTCGGCAGGCGGAATGTAGATAAGAAGAGACGATATTTCTTCCTGGACGGGTATGCACTGAACGAACTTTCAATCCTTGCCTACTTTTGCAACCGCGTCCTGTGTACAACCGGTCAACAATCGTCGCATTTCTCGACTGTAAAGGTGTGTTTGATTCAGTAGATCAATCTGTACTTTTGGAGTCGCTAAAACATGTATCGATCAAGTATGTAAACATATTGTCGACGCTTTGTTCCCATACTTCAACTCAAATTAGGGTTTACGGTGAACTATCTGACAGTTTTAGCACAAAAAACGGCGTACATCAAGGTTGTCCATTTTCACTATCATTATTTAATTTTGTGATGGATGAAATCATGGAGGACTGTCTGCGACACTCACAAGATGCCGGCGTAGACCTCCCGCCTAGTGGAAGACTGACTAATCTTGACTATGCTGACGATAAGGTATTACTGTTTGACACTTTTCAAACAGCACAAACAATGCTGGACGCTATTCCATGTTCTTCTGGTGCCTCGGAATGTACTTTGCAGCCTCAAAGTGTGAAGTGCTTTTGCAAGGTTGCTGTGAGTGCGTAGATTTAATGTTGGATAATGAAGTTGTAGAGGTTGTTGACCGGATTGTGTACATAAGAAATCGCACCCGCAAGGGCGGTGATGTAGGAAATGAAACAGAAGTTGGTATCTCCAAAGCTAGAGCAGTAGTCATCAACCTAGGTCATTTCGACAACACAGATGTAGATCTCTGAAGCTTACGGGTGTTATATACAATAGGACTGAGCAAGCCGTGCTACTATACGGCTGTGAAACTAAGTCACTCAAAGTGGAAGTCG
>LUCH01000652.1:170994-188701 GCA_013368495.1 Paragonimus heterotremus | reverse complement strand
AGATGATGTCTGAACTGTCAGTCTATCTTTGTTATAAAATCTGAGAATTGGGGATGTTGAGAATTGAATACGGTGTTCATCTGTAACATAGGTCCTGCTAATTGTCTCATTGAGCCTAGTTGTCAGCCATTCTGCGGCATTGTCACCTTTGAACGGTATTCGGATAAACACAGGCCTCTTTCTTACGTTATGAATTCCAGGTTTAGGTGATATTCTGTTCATATTTCTGGCGATAAATCTTTCCGGGTAGCCGTTATCATGAAGTACGTTATTTATTAATTCGACTTCACTTTCTAACGTATCATCTAAACGAATTTCGTATGCTCTATCAGTCAGGCATCACACTAGATTTCTCTTCTGTGTTAAAGGTACAAAGCGGTGAAAGTTTGTGTACTGACCTGTCCACGCATTCTTGCGATGAATTCTACGTTGAATACTTCCGTCTATTCGTCGATGTAAACGAACATCTAAGAAAGATATCTCGTTTCCAGTCTCTTCCTCAAGGGTAAACTTACCTGACTGATGGGCGCGATTGAATACATCGAGTACTGTCTGCATATTAGTATCCGAACTGGCTACGATGAATATATAGTCTACGTATCGGTGGTATTGACTGGACTGACTGGTGGTGGATTGAAGCGTAATGCGTTCAAGTTTTCCCATGAATATATCGGCCAGGAGAGGTCCGAGCTGAGATCCCATCGCTACAGCACAGTATTAGTTCACGGTCTTACGTCCGACAACGTTAGAAACGTTTGGCCATAATTTATTGTAATCAACGAATGGGGATATGTATGAGTGACCTACAGTACGATAATTCTACCAGTGAGGTATAGGTATAGGATCATTTGGGAATGACGCTGTGCAGACGGTCGACTGTTGTTGGATAGGGGGTGGTGGTAACACTGTGGGGCAGGGTTTGAAGATTGTGTGGTTCGAGCCTCCCAGCTGACCTTTTGCCATCGCGTTCTCAATTCCACTTGTACTAATCCGAACAAAAAGTTCATTGATTCTGGCCAGAATCAGCTGGACGGTTTCGCCTAACGTTTAATTACGTCCGATGGGAGCCTACCTGCTTAAAGAGCATTCCTGCATTCTTGCAATCGACAACGTCTAGCCGGCAAAAATACTCACGTCTCACAGTTACATTCAGCCTTAGTGTTACAGGGCAAACTTGAGACGAGATGCCATTTCGTTGATGAATTATAAATATTTCTTCTCAAACTAGACTACAATTTGTAGCGCTAAGGCGGCTAAAATTTCAAACCGGTTATTTCCCTACACGGGTAATCCTCAAACGAGAATGAGTGAAACAGACGTTAGCACATGCACTAAAATAGAACGACACAATGTCTAAGTTATCGATATAGTCGAAGATGACTGATAAGTAGTTGTGAACTTTGTTTATTACAAGTTGAACATCACTCAAATTTAATCGTAGCTTTCATCTGTGCACTACTGATGGGCTTAAACAAGAGCGAAAATCGAGTATAGTGTTTCTTTCTGAAAGAAGCTTGCAGGAATGTCTGTCTGGCTGTGATCATACTTGAGTGGTGTTTAACTTGAACTAATCGAAACAGTTAAACGTGTGTTTGGTTCAAAGCCGAACTACCTGTTACATGTTCGGCGGTGAGGGGGAAATGACAGGTTGCTAGATAGCAGGATATTAATATACTTTACCAATGAATTGCTGACCGATCGCTGTCTCCAAAATTTATAAACTTCAAACAGTTCCTGACAAACGAGAACCCAACAGTCTGTGGGTTGCTGGATCAGATAGACCAATGGATAAATAAGTCAAGGGTAACCGAAATCAACGACTAGCTGGGTAGAAATCATAAGTAATTCAAGTTTTCCAGATAATTTTGGGATGCAACACATACGACAGTTTTAGACACAGCTTATGTCTACGGGACCCGGAAAAGGTGTTATCATTCTGCAAAACTTACAAGATACCCTAGTTTGATTACTGCATTCAGGCCAGGAGTAGATAAGATAGTGTTCAAAAAAATACACCACTGCTTTACAAAACATTTCTCAGAAACATTCGTTATGAAGGATACTTGAGTAGTTAAATCTACCTGCTTGCCCCCTCGCTATATAATTTGTATGTCAATTTCGCAAAGGTAACCGGTGAGATGCGAACGAAATGTCAATGCGCAAGACATTTTACACGCTATTATTGGCCTTTTTCAAATCTAGTTTCATTTAAAAAAGAAGTAATCGATTGTATAGAAAAGTTTAAAGCTTCGAGAATGACATGAGACATAAAGGAAGACAATTCCCTTGTGAAGTGATAACATCCAGATTTCGAGTTCATAAGGTACAGATTGTAAATTTCAGAGTAAGGACAACTTTGAGAGTCTATTTGTTTCCAGCGGAATGATTAATATCTACATTACGTTACAAAATGATAACAACGCTGATCTGTGAAGGTTGAAAAGTATATAAGTGAAGAAGTATAAAGCATTCTAATGAGAATGACTATTTGAAAGGAAAACAGTGTGCAGTACAAGGAGCGACTGTTTATTTCAATCACACTTACTTACTCATGTACATGAACTAAGCCTGAATCAGACGGTCATTCCATTTCGTGTATGATAATTCGAAGGTCACCTATATCCGTATTGTAAGTTGACACGGTCTACACATACTGATAAGCCGCTGTAAGTGGTTAGATAGGTATGAAATAGCCAACTTCATAACTAATATGTCCACCATCTTTTACTCTGAGAACCGCAACTCACTAAAATTAGTAACCGACCTTGAGAAAGTGTGTAAGAAAAATTGATGGGACGATTCAGATTCTATTTCCATCTATTTAGCCTATACAGTGTTTGGAACTGACATGAATTATGGTTCAATGGCCGATAGAGACAATGCGTGTGTAAACGCTCAAACAGAATATTTGTTTTGAGTAGCTTCCACGAGAAGTAAAAGTTGGTTTGGCAAACAGTTTGTTTTCGGTTGTGCATCATCAGACCAATTACATAATATTTTATGTCATCCTGGTTGCCAAGCCACAAAACTCAAGAATAATCAGTCACATAATTGCGTCAAACGGTTCTAGATTGGAGGGCAAGCAGGTGATCAACTCGACCTTCGGAGGTGTCAAGTGGATAACGGGAAATTATGGTAATCATAGGACCTGGACAAGTGTTTTCTGAGTGCACAACTATGGGTTGCGATTGCTTTCGCCGTGGCTAGAGAACGACGGTTGACTCCTTTAGATTAACGACTGAGCAGACGGTAAATGGGTTGAAAAGCCATTGGTGCCCTGGCTCAACGAGGTGTGCCCGAAATACACACGCAATAGACTACACCTCACACTTAGTCAGCTATGTGTGGTGATGTTCACCTATCCTTTGAGAAAGGCGCCTGTTTGTGCGACCGACGTAACCCGCTCCACAGGAGTATGTGAAAGAGTAGGCACAAAACGAGGTCACATATTTAGACAAGCCATCTTTGAGTTGTGCGTGAACAACGCGGTTGGATCAGAACGAGATTTACTGCTGTGGAACACCAGTTGACGTAATTTTGTGAAAATGTTTTTCACTTTGTTCTCTTGATTGTCATGATGTGTAACTGGCCCTCTGATAAGTATATGAAGACAGATTTTTCGTCAAACCATCTTTTACTTCAACTGATTTGTTCGTGTGGGGCATGACTGTCTGGCGTTTGTATGTGTTAGATAATTTTCGTCGTTGGGCCACACTCACATGATTGCAGTTTTTACGTCCAGCCATATCCTCCAGTCGATTCTTCTTCAGCCAGGGCATTAGACCCGGGTTTTGGTTAGTGATATTCAATTTCTATAAAAATCAAAACCTCCTGCTACTCCTCAGTAATGAAAATGCACTTCTTGTGGGAACCTAAGTTTACATACTGGAGTGACTTGTATTTCACTACCTATATGGATTATTGCTGACTGATCAACAAAAATCTCGATAACAGGGTCTCAGTAGACAGTAACACTTTTAATACACGGCTGGCGGCATCCGTTTCGAATTAGCCTGTCACAGCGATGGAAGCAAAAGGACACCCGTGCATAATTGTAGGTGTCTTGCGCTGCACCACATGTGGGTTCACACACAGACATACCAAAAGACTGTAATTATCAAGGCAACAGCCTACAGATTATGCGTTCGTAGTAGGCCGGAGGTAATAACATCATACATTAACTAACATGGTTGACCTCCAACTCTGGTCATCACGACTGCTTCTAATTAATTTCGGACAGCCCGGGAATGTTCGGTAGAAAACATCTTGTGGTGTGGACATTGAAAGACTGAGTGATCTTGTCATACAAAACAACAGTAAAGTGAACCCAACTTGCGTGAAAACCTATTTATTTGGCTGTTTTTGTTTTGTGTTCACACAGATAATTAATCGACTGAGAATAACACTGGTTGCCATTCGTACCATTCTACGTAACAACGTGATTTTGATGGACGTCTCGAATTGTTCGCGAATATAGTATTGAATAAATCTTTGATTCGCCCAGGGGGGGTACATTTTGACGGGAAGGAACGAGGGCAAAAGAAAAGCGTAGTCCAGAATGACAGCGAAAATCAAATGATCCGATAAATATTGAAAACCTTTTTGTGTTTTATCAGTTTCAATGACATTCAGAAAATCTCAATACTAACTCCACATTGTGTTGTTGAATTCAAAATGACAACCCGTTACTGATCATTAGGCGTTCAATTTGTGGACAGCTGATCGCAGATAGTTAATTTGCATTATTCTGTTGTTTAACTGACAACTTTCAACAGTATACTGATTGTTTTTGACTGACAGAAGACTATATAGTTTTGTGCGCTCTTGACCTAATACATGGACACGTGTCGAGTTTAATCAGAATGGTGTTGCCCTAAGAACGGCTATATTCTGTCATCCTAGCGGCCAAGTGTGTGGATGCACCTTCGCTGTTCTGTATGGTGCTTGACCAACCAACACGGTACATAGTTGTCGGCATTGTTGCCATGGTCGTGGAGCAGATTAGCCCACGCCTGTCTTAGATTAACTTGAGTTTGGATGCGTAATGCGTTGTGTGTAGTTCTTACGGAATTGTGTAAGGATATCCGGGAATGCTTTTTTTCTGCTGCTGAGGTGCAGACATCATACTTTTGACGCTAAAAATGGAAACTTAAGGGTTACTACTGTTTTTTAACTGTGTAGTTCAGACTATGAAAATAGTGCATCAGTTCCAAACACGTGTTAACCACGGAGAGAAAGTTCGTTTGAATATCATGTTTCCTCAGAGATATTATTTCGTAGAAGTCACGGCGTCAGGTCAAAAAACGGATGATAAGCTGGCGATGGTATAGAAGATTCGTTGCTCATAGCTTGAATGCGGTGCTGGACAAACTACACAGCCAAAGCGCAGTAGTTGCGTTTGTGTCGCAGACCGAAAGCAGAATACAAAAGCTAACCAGAAAGAAACAGAACATCTGACAAAGCTAGTTGACCTAAACGTTAATTAGTCACGCAGTTAATCGATGTCAGATGTGAGACAAAGGACGCTTGTAAGCGTGCTTAGTCAGTACCCCAGCATATGAATGACAAGACAGGGCAGCGATTCAAAACGGGAGAAAACTGATAAATGTGAAGCATAGAGCTGTATTCCCCTCAGCTAGACAGATTGTGGAAACAGGAAACCGATGATACGTCTTTAAATAATACTGTTGATAATATTAATGTTAACAGTAATAATAAACATTTTCACCGCTTTCAAAAACAGCTAATTTTGCTTCATAGAGTACTCATATAACCAGCTGATTCGAATGACCATCAGCACTGTACGGAATTTCAGTAGCTTACTGATGAGGCATAGAAGATAGTCCGCTTTTTGTTTACCGGGGATTGCTTTCTCAATAAATATAGTATACACAGTACCGCTAGAGTACAATATGTAATAAGCGGAGTGACTGACAACATTACAAACTTAGTTTTTAGGGAACACAATTTGCAGTCCACTGTGTGAAATCTTTCCATCTCATATAAACAATCTTTGAAAATTGCGCACATTGCACTTGAAATGATCTTTTCAGAGTTTGTTGAACTGCTGTATGCGATTCCGGTTACATAAGCCAGTTTGTTTGTGCCCTCAGTCGGGTTGAGTTATGTGTTACTCCTAACACAACTAAACGAGTCACGAAGCCGAATGTAACGCTTTACGTGACCCGATGACATTTAGCCGAGCCTTGTTCGGTTGTTTGCCTACTGTTTTAACTTCGTTGAACCCAAGTAATTGTGTGGATCTAATGTTGAATTTTCACACACCATTATTTGTTACGGCTCACTTCTATGATTCAGTGTGAACTTTCTCTAGAAGTCAGTTCAGTTATAATGCATTTCTAAAAACCACGTAATAGTAGTAGAAATGCCCACCTCGGTAGACAAAACAAGTGCTAGACTGGCCAATTTAAGCCCTTCTGTGAGAGTGTACTTTTTCACTGCCATTTGAGTGTGTAGAACACGTGCCGAGTGCTAGAAATCCATAATGGAGTTTAAAAAATCACAAACAAAGTCAGGCGACATGAACCCAGTAGAAAACCTGAGGTGATACGTATCGTTTAACCATAGGTGGCAGCATAATGTGTCAGACAATAACCGCAACTTCGGTTCCAGTGATAAACCAACCTTTCTGTAAAGCACACTATACAGGCATAATAATAATAATAATAATAATAATAATAATAATAATAATAATAATAATAATAATAATAATAATAATAATAATAATAGACAGAACCAACGGTCTGAGGCATTTGGTTGGCTCGGGCACAACATGAAAAAGTGCGGCAACTTCGCTCTCGATGTGGCTCACCTATGCGTACATGCCATCGCTTTCGGCACCGAAAGAGTGGATGACATGCGCTGACCACCGTACACTCTCAGGTAAGTCTACTTCCACAAGTAGACGCTGCTTGTCCCTTCGCCAAGTCACAAATTGGACAGGAGAGGACACCGTAGTCCAAATGAATTCCCACGTTAAGGGAAATGTCTTCGTTATACGATGAGTTATCTTTCTATGCACGGCTCCATTTGTGGCCTACGACTGCTGTTCTTCCAAATACTTATTTCGAAACGTTCGAAAGGGGCACTAGCCTTTGTCGCACGAGTTCACAAGTCACGATTCAAGGACAAATGTGTCAACAGACTGCTACCGAAGTAGTAAAAGTCTGCGTAGCTTTCCACAAGGTCTCCAATGTTCCGTGTTCCAGCGGCAGGCATATCACTACTGGATCGTTCCTCTTAGTAAGCGCTCAATCGTTTGACCTAAAACTGAGAAGGGAAAAAGGCGTGTTAACACGGTTTGGCGAGAAAACGATTCAATTTTAGGCAACAGGGACTCTAAATTCCTAGGACAAAAGGATCACCATACATGGCCGATAAGACACGAAGCAATCAAATGAAAAGACCATAGATGAGAGTCAGACGTTGAGTGAATCAAATGAAACAGTCATATATGGCAATCAAGGCGTTAGAATAAATCACGGTACAGGGGGCACCAGAAAGCAAACGCGAGAAAACACAATCCAGACAGTGTACAGGGGTTCGACCGCACGGCTACAACCTGATTGGCTGAGTGGAGCTGCAGCACCACCCACGACCATACCAACCGAACTAGGTCTATTGATCGATACCGCGTGATGCGTTCTGACTGCTTTGTTAGAAGATGCGCCTCTTAACTATCACCCACAGCCAGGGAACGCTGAAAAAAAATCTCTTACCTGAGTTAATACCAAGACTAAATTTGGATGCCGCGGTCGCGAAAGCCGTAAGCAGTCACTGTAGTTCGTCCTCGCTGTGTGCCAAGAACGCACCATCATCTGTAAACAACAACGTGAGCACAGTCAAATTACGTAGCTCAGTTGGAGCGCCACAACACCGATAATTCAACAAGCGGTCAACCGTGCGGTATTGAACTTTTACACAAGCCTCGGAATTCTAAAAAGAAACTTTTGCAATCAAATATGAACTAAATATGGTTGGGGCTAGGACACAACCCTAACTCACGCCAATGATAATGTCAATCATTGGAAGTCGATCCACACAAGTGTATCTTCCCCTTAATATATATATGAAATAGTACGATTAATTCGACGAATATATATGGACATCCAAACTTACCAAACACCGTCCACAGTGCCCCACGGCTCACGGAATCAAAAGCCTTGGTGAAATCCACGTAGAGGATATACAGCGGTTGATCGCGTTCAAGACAATTCTTTGATCTGTCGAGCAACGAGCGCTAAGTCAATCGTATTACGATGTAACACTTGAAGTTAGGGACTTCGAATAGCCCTAAAAATCGTACTCGGATCGAAACATCCCACGTAAGTAATAAGAAGACCTCGTACTAGTTGCAGTAAGCAGTTCATATTCATGAGACAAGAAGCCAAATTTATGGATGTACAACAGTAGTAAAGAAACCGTAGTCACTCATTGGCTGACCATATTGACACATACAAAGTCACAAACTGAACGTTAATTGGTGTAATAGGGAACAAAGAAATAAGCGAATCACAGAAGGCGTAACATTGAGACTGTTCGTCCAATCCTGGTGTGGTATCTTCAACGCGATGTTTGGATTGGTCTCTTGCTAGAACTATTGTGTGGGGGCTTGGATAAGCGATGAATCGAGTAGATTTTCACCACATACCACTCGCCCGAAATCCACAATGTTCCTCAGGAATACTGGTTTCCAGAACTTCCACATCGAGTCGGTTCGGCAGGATTCTTGTTGGCATCTTTCCAGCGCAACTCGACGGACTGAAGATTCCATAAATGTCACCGCTTTGTTTGTTGCCCTTACTTTTAAACAAAGGTCATGTCAGGATGTTAAGGGGCCCATCCGCTAACGAAGTAGACTGTTCAAAACACGTCCCAACAATCCATCGATCCGGCCTCGTGTGAGTTGATCGGTATCATTCCACTGAGTCAGTCAGATTGTAGCTGCCCAGACAAACGCCGGTAAGCTATCTGAACTGTAATGCGATTAGTTCCAGCGGCCAGACAGATATATATGACAGACTCGTCTGATTCGCTTTGCGTCTGACTCCCATATATAAACATCTCATTCGATAGATTCGCGTTTTATCGGCCATGTATGGTGATCCTTTTATCCTAAGAATTTAGAGTCCCTGTTGCCTAATATGGAATCGTTTTCTCACTAAACAGTGTTACCACATCTTTTCCCCTTCCCGGTTTTGGGTCAAGTGTCTGAGCGCGTAAGTAAAGGGACGATTCTGAGGGACTGCTTCTGGTTCCCAGACCTGGTGAAACAACTGGAGCAAACCAAGATCTACATAGCTGAGCAGTCAAAATTCTAAAGATCCCCTGACAACCCATCTTCATCTGCAGCCTTTCCGTTTCACAGTTATTCAGCAGCCCTCTGCATCTCTCTTAAATCCTTGGCAAGAGCAAACGAAGCTTTAACAAACTGTTCAAGGGCACGGAATCGGTGGAACCTAGCAGGTTAAGTAGGCCACCAGAATGACTGTGCTGGACTTTCACGATGTCCCTGGCTGAACAAACGACACGACAGAGTCCCCGTCAGTCAATGGTTTAGCAGGCTGGACGGCTGGGCCCAAAATCACCTTAAGCAAACCGTAAAACTCCCCGTGTTGCCACCAGTTAGCGAAGCACTGTGGCAACTCATCCCGCTCTTTTCATTACCAGTGGTTTATCCCGCGATTTCGTTCGATTAGTGGAAGCTGAACACTCCGGCACGTGGATCTTTCGGCTTCACTGTTTGGGCCCATTACTTAACCAGCAAACACCTCATTTTTCTTTCGTATCAAACTTAAGGTAGCTGCACTGTTGTCGTTAAAAGAGTCTAGTTGTTTCTGGCATTTAACATCGATCGCCTCGATGACCGCTGTTATGGATTATTCCTTGAGGTTTTGCAACCAGCCGTGAGGGGTGGTGCATACACAGCGCCTCTTGGACGAACAGCAATCGCACGCTGAAATATCGCCATGGCCTTCGAATTTTTCAGCCAATTCGCATCAAGTTTTCGTTGCTGTTATGAATACACAAAAACTAGGAAACATGAATGAAAGTCAATGTCCCGATTAGCCTACGAATTGTGTTGTAATTGGCTACGTAAAATTCTGCTACTCGGGAAGTAATCTGTTGACAGATCTGTCCGTTGGCCAACAGTCGCGAGCACATGTGGAGATGACTGCGACTACTTTCGAGTGTCTTCAAAGATGTGTCTGGAAAAACCAAAGCCTGAAGATGAAAACCAAGCTGCTTGCCAACAAATCCATTGTATTGTGCATGCTGTTGCACAACGGTAATTTCTGAACACAGTAGCAAAGGAACGTGTGCTATCTAAGTCGTTTCCTCTTCCAGTGTCTAATATCCGTATTGGATATTCGGTGGTCGGGGTTGGCTCCGAACACTGAGGTACTGTGGCGAGCGGACATGGACGGAAAGAAGCCCTGCTGAGGTTGAATCAGGTTCGTTAGCTAGGTCACTTCCGTCGGATAGGCGGTGACCGTATTCCGAAGCAGGTGCTGTATGGACAACTAAGATCAGGTAAACGAAGTCCTGGTGGTCAAAAGCGGAAATACCAGGACGCTGTGCAGGTAATTCTTTCACGTTGTAAAACTGATTTCAGATGTTGGGAAGACTTAGCAGTGAACCGGACTGCTTGGAGGAATACAATTCGGACCGGCGTCCGCGAGTTCAGCGAGCAGTTATTGCGCGGTCGAGAACGAAAGCGCGCGGTACGCAAGGGAACCATCGGTGCCAACGGTCGTGGTGACGACTATATGAGGTTGCGATGTGTCCGGCCGCGAATGCGCTGGCCGCCTCAGTAGGTCATCAGCATACTCATAGTGCACCGTCGGCGAAGAGATAATGGGTACGTTAGGCTCAGGTAGGTCGTAGCAGCATATCGATTCCATTTCTGTTAACTACTACATCGACCTGGATTATGGTCGTTTGGCAACTAATCCGCTTCTCTTTTCAGATGATTAGGCGTCTGCGGTCTTCTACCCATTCTCCTCTTCAGCTTCGTTGGTGTATTGTATGATGAATCGTTAGCCCGATCTTTCGGTAGCGCAACTCTGATACTTGTTTGGAGGGTTTGTCTTCATTTGCAGCGTTGAGTTTCGTATGTAGAGCTCTCCCGAACATAAGTCCAGCAGGCGTTTTTCCGGTCGCTCTATGGTGGCTGGTGCGATAAGTGAATGACGTTTGAAGCTTAGAATCGTCCCATGTCTCTCTTTGGAACTGTAATTCCTGTAAACACTCCTTCAAAGAACAATTCAAACATTCCACGATACCATTACGTGAGGGACTATAAGGAGCAGTCCGTGAATGTTTTATTCCCTGTCGACGTAAAAATTCTTCGAACTCATAACTGACCAATTGGGCTCCATTATCGGTGACAATCTCTTCATGAATCCCGAAGCGGGCAATAAGGTGCTTCATCCAGTGAATTACTGTGGATAACGTGACATCTCGACAAATATGTGCCTAAGACCATTTACTGTAGTAACAATCGGAGACCAGTATGTTACGTTAGTTCAAAAAAGCTGTTGTAAAAGGTCCCATAATGTCGATAACCAGCCTTGCCCACACGCGCATAGGATAGTCCACTGGCTGCACAGGGGTAACTATAGGTTTGGCTGCGTGTTGGTAAGGGACGTGACCATTAACAAGGGTCTCGTTTGACGAAGACATTCGTGACCACCAATACCATTCGCTAGCACTACGGATTCCAGGAAGTCCCTCATGAGCACAAAGCATAATCTCACGTTTTAAAACAAATGGTGGAACCAATCGTGACCCACGTATGACGCAGTCGTCTATCACAGAAAGCTCCTCTCGCAAAGGTTAGTAGCAATTTAGCTCGTCAGTGCTACTTCTGACACTAGGCCATCCGGTAGAGATGTATTGTTCCAGTTGTTGGAGGTCATCGTCCATTTGCATATGCTCTCGCAATCGCTCTCTGATTACCGAATGAATTTCCAGATCATCAATAACAGCCACCACTTCAAATTCGTTCATATCGTCTGTATCAGTTTCTACGGATAAGAGTAAGCGGAAAAATGCGTCAGCTGAACCACTTCTATATTCAATTTCGAAGTCGTAATTCAATGGTCTGGCATACTATCGACTGATCCGTAATGGTCTATGGCCTTTAGTTCTTTGACTGAGAAGTGTCGTCAATGCTGCATAATCAGTTCTCAAAGTGAAGCGTCCACCGAAAAAGTACATATGCTATTTCTCGTAGGCCCTGATACAAACTAAATCTTCTTTTTCGCTGGTTGAATATTTACATTCCGCACCAGAAAGTGTTCGTGATGTGTAGGCAGTAATCTTTTCCTGTCCTTGTTGAATTTGAGAAAGGACCGTTCATAGACCACCACTGGAGGCATCTGTTGAAACGAACGTACTACAGGATTCACCAAAGATACTGACAACAGCAAAGTAAACAATCCTCTGCTTCACACGTGAAGATGCTTCTCTCTGGGTGTCGGACTATTCAATGGGAATATTGGATCTCGTAAGTAATCGCAGTAGCTCAACCACGATGGCGAAATTCGGAAGATGGTTTAAGTAGTATGAGCAGAGTCCGAAGTAACGTTTGAGTTGAAGTAGATTCGTAGTTCTGGAGCATTTGCAATAGCATCAGTATTTTCCACGTTAAGGTGAACTCTTTCACCAGATATAATATGGTCGAGGAATGATATTTAAATGTCACCTGAAGATAGATTCGAAACACTTATATTAGTCCATCGATCATCTTCTTCAAATGTGAGCAAATAGTGTCCAAGCCGATAGCAGTCCAGTCTATCAGGAGCGAGTCGGGCAAAACGAACTATCTCTTGAGTGATGTATGAATATGCCGACTACAGTGACTAAGCAGTCCCCGTAAATGGGATTACATCGGGTAAAAAACGTTTTATATAGTGCCAGATTGACAGAATTGTGGACATTGAAACGTGTATGACAAAATGGTGTATCAGTCGAGGTACAGCCTGCTGGTAAAAGAAGATCAATCAGAAGGAACCAAAGTTCCAACCATAGGTTGCGGGACACACGTAGAGTTAGGAACGGGACTCAAGGACAATAGACGCTGGATATATCCATTTCGAGGACAATTCCTATCCCTGTTTAATAGGTGTTCCAACCACAAATGCAATGCCACGAAGACACCGAATATAGAAAGCCTTTGAACATCATATGCACTACCATGTTGCGCAGTCTTACAGAACAACTGCGTACATTCAACCGTTGTACACTGTCCTTCGATAAAAGAGTGCAGTCACGTTGATGCTGTGGAAGTCTGAGATTCACAGGCACTGGCCATGCAGTCACATCATAAAATCTATCAGAGCTAATACAACTACCCAGGAAAGTAAACTTACTGACGAATGATGGCTAACATTGTAGTAGAAATTATGCACATGCTGAGGTGGTGAAATGATAGTGGCAATCTGTTGGACACATTGAGCTACCTGGGTTGACCTACAGATTTTAGATATCGTTAATCGTAGAGAGGAAGACTGGTGTGAAGTCCGGCTTTTTACAAAAAGTGCAAAGCAACAGGCGAACAATAGAGCGAATGTAACAGCATATAAGCCTGCACAAGTTTCGCGATCAAATTCTATGTAGTAGACAGGTAATAAAATCACCTTACGCAAACCGGAAAACGTCTAATTTTACTAAGTATAACAAAGGTATATATTTTGACTGACAGTAAGTGGGAAGTAAGAAAACGACGTGTTTACCCAGCTGTCTAATTATAACGAAGTGAATAGGTTTCATTCATGCGGAGGAAGAAAAAAATTCAAGAGGTTTGAGGGCAGAGACTCATTTGTAACTTTCACTCTAATTGTAAGCTATTTAGTGTGCACATTTTATCGAAAAATCTATTCGCTGATCAAAGTACGATAGAAACTTGAAATGAAGAAAGAAATGAGAAGAGATATCGACGATGTTCGTATCTATCCGATTGAATGCATTGACCATGAGATAGTGAAGACATGAGATCTATCATACGAAAGACCAAAGGTTGGCTGACAATTATGTAATTCGTGGTAAGTAGGGGTTTACATAATCCCACTTAATCCATTTTCCCTATTTCGCTCTGTATGCTGGCTGGTAATCGATTATCTGTTTATGTTGTTTGTGACACAGTAATCTCTCCATATTAATGTAAACATTCCGGATGACCTCACCGTTGATTAGTTACAGTGACACGTGTTTAGTCAGTACATAACAAATTAATTACGACCTCTGATTAGCGCGGCGTGAACAAAGTTAGTGGTTATTGATCGTACCAAGCTTGTTATTATGTTCGTATGTTGGTAAAATGACCGAGCAAACGAGTTTCGTGACACGAAGAGTATACAGTTGAGTCTCGATAGCACGACCACAAACACACGAGCGCCCGCATGGTTCCATCAACGCTGACAAATCCTGACCTCAATTTGTACAAGTCAGCGGGTTGGAAATAGAGATTAACAGGTAGCAACTGTCGAGTCAGATTAGATTTTAACTGTTTCTTATTGTGTATGCTGTCATGGTGTGTATTTATCTACCGTTGTCTCTATCACTCAGGTCGTATCAATTAGAACGATAACGTGAGTAACACCGTTCGCCGCTGGTACACAGTGCGAAATTCAAAGTCCTGGAACAACGCTCAACTGAGTGACTGTGTTGTTCATGTCACGTATAGTCTATATTGACAGAGCGTTTAACATATCAGGCATTAAACATTGGCACTACCAGCATCCGTCAGTGATACGGTCTTTCCGTGTTTTATCTTGAGAAACATCGGTCTGTGTCTCTTTCTAGAACTGTGACCATGCAATCATCCTCTCGAAAATTTATCCGACAATTACAGCTTGCCCCAGTGAATAGCGGGCCTTTGCCAGGACGATTGCAAACCTATCGAATTCTTCTCATTTGCCCTTGCAGACTAACAAACGCAACAAAAATGCGAAATCAACTCATTCCGATCAAACCTAAGACCAAACGTTTTGGAAATCCAAAATAGCACGTGCATCACTTTTTTCTCGTTAGCGCCCGATGAGGTAGCTCCCGAAGTGTTATCATTATGACCGAAGCAATGTTATCCTAGGAGTAGATTAGTGCAGTTAGATTTGGAAAGCCGACTCAAAAACCGCTTTGATCTACTTAGCGACCTTCAACCAGTGTCATCTCTCTATAGTGAGATGTTCAAAGTCATGTAATCAGTATCTGACTCGATAACTGATAGATCGAAACCTACTGACTGGAGAGCACTCAACATCGTTTCGGCTGCTAAGTCGGAATGAGAATGTAATAATACTGAGACCTGACAAAGGTGCAGGTGTCGTCACCACAAGTAAAGTTAGGTAGTTAAAACCACACCATCTGCACATTCAGTTAGGAGAGCTTGTGCATTACCTGGCGTGAAGTGTAATGTCTTTAGTTGAAAACGTAGTCGATTGTATTAGTGGTATTTGTGCCACAATCACGCAGCGTAACAAAACGAAATAAAAGCATCAGTGATCCAGGACAAAAAGAGCCAAGACCAACCATATAGTCGTATAGCCACGTAATACCTGGAGCGCCAACGTCTGATGATAAGGTAACCGCCGGTGCGGAAGACCGATAAACATAAGTAAGGAAGCCTCAATGGAACACGAAGATGACGTTCGGCTAAGAAAGTCATGCAAGTTGACTACCAGTCATAAATTCTACTGTCGAGGGTTGAATGTTGGACTCGTTGAAGATTCGGAGTAAAATCTACCTATCAATGTTGCTCAATGCATCAATGTCGTCTACAGCAGATACGTGAACGGTTCTGGGGTTTCTGTTAAACGATGAGAAAATTGAATGGACTGGACAAGCGATAACAGTTGTGAGTGAGTAACGATAAGCAAACTGGCCACAGTTCACAATGTTCATTTGACCATCTGTTCACGCAAGAATTCGTCTTCCAAAACACTTTCATTATTACATACGTGCATGGAATTAGATGAAATTGAATCGTTTCGTTTTCGGGAGTGATACGGTATCGCCTTCTGATAATCGAGAACATTGTGATGTGCACACCGACTAAGCAACTCAGCTAGTGCTTGGTCTTAGAAGTTTCTGCCAACAATTGGTGAGTTCAACCGAATGGAGTTTTCATTAACAGCTGGGTTCTTGGTGGGAGTAGATACGTGATCGGAAACGCAGTAGCCTCTGAGAACTTACCGTATAATACTTTAACATCGATTACATAATTATTGGTGGAAGAGTTCAATCTATCCAGCCTTTTAATGGTAGGCGTTATTATTACACAACATTATGAAGATGTTCATTCCGTGATCGCGGATTTGCGAAGCATCGAATGGTTTCATATTTCCTCAGCGCGGAAAGAACATTTCGTTTACTCTCATCAGTCGCAAACGCAAAACATGCAGGTTATGTATGACAAATAGAGATAGACAGATTACGGACACGCATACCGTCACGCCACGTATTGTACCATCACCACAACGGTAACCCTGTGGATTGCTGCAGATGGAACAGGAAATGCTGAGAAGAACGTTACTGGCAAACGGATATCCTGAGAAGTTCATAGACATTCACAGCATAATGAACAAATGCAGTGAACCAGTGATTTCAGCTCTACAAAAATATTTCGACTTTTGCGATTCAAAGGCGACCATCCGACTAATGACATCAGGCGCAAATTGCAATTTGCCCTATCCCGTACGTATGCGACTGCCCAATTACGCGTGGTTCAAACCATTAAAGGACCAGTTCTGTATAATCGCGAACGCAGTTTGTCTGGCCATTCTATCTCTCACGTTGTCTATCAGTTCATTTGCTGTTGCAGTGAGGTTGACCTAGGTAAAACAGATCGATAACTATCTCACCGAGTAACATGACTCGCCTCGAACTGGTTAGAACAACTGATGACACGACAGTCTCAAATCGATGAATCTGTTGTTCGAAATCCACATCATCGATTGCTAGATATTTCTTGATAGCAGGTCACCAGATCGACCTACTTAGATCATTCAAATTATTGTTACACCATGGGAACGCGAAGCTACTGGCCTTCACAGAAGCCGTGTTGATCAGAATTCATCAGTCGGCGCTATGTGCCATGGTGGTGATGAAAGAGTGCGTGGTGTGTCTATATGCGTTTCCATAATTTGTCTATCTCTATTTCTCTGTCATACTTAACTTGCACGTTTTGCGCTTGCGACTGATGAGAGTAGACGAAATGTTAACTGTTGTAAACCCTCGAAAAGATACGATGGTTCGCCCTCAACACAGTAGTGCGGTTGGCAGAAATCGAACTTTCTTTCTTGTAATAATTAACACGGAAAAATCTCCGTCCCGAAATTTCCATGACTGTTCCCGTATTTGCTCCCAAGACAAGCCATAAAACGCGTGCAGAACACAGCTTTGTTCCGCCCCAAAACGTGTGCAATAAGGTGAAAAATTCAAGGTATTTATGTGGTGCTTAGTGATCTAAAAATATTCTCGAATCAGAAAACAGAAGTACAGTTACCGGAAAAAAATAGTTAGTCATTAGGCTACCCATGAGCATAGCGGAATAAAGGTCGGACAGGTAAAAAAATAACTAAGATTACCTGTCGACCGATCTGGACAGTTCCGCTAATTCTGACTGGATTAATCGCTTGTCTCGAGGACGGAGTCAGTTTTGGACGGAAAAAGTTGACTTCTT
>LUCH01000652.1:140888-168782 GCA_013368495.1 Paragonimus heterotremus | reverse complement strand
CACATGATCCGAGTTGCTTATGGACCATAATGTAAACGACCGTCTAACTTGGGACGACCTATCAGAGTCTGTGGTTACTGCGTCATCGTTTCGGAGACCGATTCGTTTGTTCCATCTATGGGTGGCACAGTCTATATTATGGTTACTACATGTCCTACGTTCTATGGACGAGCAGTCAGGGTAGTGTATACACTGAACACCCAATACAATACAAAATTCTACTCCTGAGATGCCAGAAGTAAGTTACTCTACTCCGATTAACACAGAGATACTGGGTAATCTTATATTTCTGGAACGCTGTAGACAATCATTTTAGCTACTGTACACGTGAGAACACCGGATTTCACATCAAAGTGTATTTAGACTTTGAAGCATTTAGGATCATAATAATATATATTGTTCATGTGATACCTCTCCCACAAACTAACCATCGCTGATAATAAACTATGAATAGGCGTCAGTATTAGAATTTCGTGGGGAGAGAATGTACTAGAGAACAATGCAATTGTCCGAATGCTCTCAATATTTAGTCGGAAAGCTTATGTCATATTGTAGTGGCTAGCATGGCTTTCACGATTCAATTCACACACACGTGACGTTCATCAGTCGCGCATGTGTCGAAACCGGATTTACATTCCGCAATGCAAACACACCCAATTAACGGATGTGAGCACTGCCCTCACATCCTACCCGTTTGATTAATGTTACTGTCTAGGATCTTCGCCCGTCATTTCTCGTCTATAAGGCTAGCGATAACTCGTTTGAATGTTCTTGTTGTCCATGATCCGTCAACTGTGGACTATGATCGTACCTCAAGTTTGTTGTGTGATCGCTCAATTCGGTTTCAGAATACCTACGCCTCTGATTTCCTCACTCACCACAACTGGTATCAGAATCGTTGTACAATCCAGTTGTGGCACAGTGTCACCTTTGAACCGTGTAACGGGTCATTTCAACCTTGAACTGCGTCTACCATCCAACCGCTTGATCAAACTCAGTGAACGCTGGTTTAGAAAAACGGTTGGAAAATCAAATACGAGTACTTCCACATCGTTGACATAGCGGAAGTCTCAACTCGTATCTAAATACAAACAAAAAGCTTCGAAACGTCATTAAAATAATGGCAACTTCCGTCAGTCTCTTCCCAACATTTGCTACTTTCGGTTTGATTTGAAACACCTCCTAAATCAATATCGTTTGCATATTTCACTAAATATTTCGCTCTACAAGACGTAAAATACATAAAAAATAAGATCAAGCACTGGTTCAAAATAGGCCAACATTGCTTGGTAACACCGCCCGTTGTCTTTGGTAGAATGGAACAGACTGACGACAAGCCGTAAAATATATGTGAAACCATGAATGAAACAAGACTTGAGACCAGGAAATTCCCACCTACAGTTTTCAACATACGCTCATACCTCAATGAGTATTTTCAGTTGCATTGTCTTCGGTTGTCATTGGAGTTAACGTCTCTGATTTTGAACGTAATTAGTAAGGAGGGGCGATCGTGCTGCATTACTCACACAACTACTAGTCAGTAGTGGGACCAGAACAAAGATTTCGACATTGAAGTTTTTGCAGGGAAAATACAGAAAGAACCATCGGAGTGCAGCATCACATGAAATTGTTCTTGGTACGTAAGAGAACCTAAAAGAGCTGAGTATTGGCGACTGTGTCAACCGTGACGGTCTGGTCCCAGTACCGTACACAAACCAGTTTTTTCTGTTGTCTTGTTGAAACGTAAAACCCACGTGTTGCTTTCCTTGCACCAATCGCGTTCTTGACTCACAACACTTGTGCGATATTCGGAATATTGTATTCAGGCAGAGCGGTAATATACACGCAGGAATAATGCGAAAATCGATTAACTGGAAAATAAATGACATTCAACAAATGTCACTTGGACGTTTGTTCTCGCGAAAACCGCGCGCTTAAGTAAGATGTAACGAGTCTGAAGCGAAAATCGTTCTCTTTGCATGTCAGATTAGAGTTTGTTAGTCAGTACTAACCGTCCCGGGGCGTTCGTTTTATCGATGGGTGTTCATTGAGCATGTTCACTCTGGGTCGGCTGGGCGCTGGAAATCACCCTGACCTTCTCGTTTTCCAAATGAGCGAATACCGATCTTTGTGTTGCTGCATCCATTTTAGTGGTGAGCACTTAACAGGTGTGCCTATCTTATAGTTCTACTTCACTCAGCATTGATGTGCATCCCACAACAAATTTTTAGTAAGATCGATGATATACGGTATGTGGTAGGAATGTTTCATACAAAATTGCCTCGGTTGTTTGGGCCCATAACCCGGGTAGCAAAAAAAACATGTGTAAACATCGTTGAATTATGTTTCCGCCTGTCTTGCACATTTTCCCCCGTGCGCGACGCAGTTGAAAGTGTGCGTGTGTCTATTGGTCACAAATGTTGTCCGACCAGAATTTGGCTGGAGCTAGCGGCAGCACGTGGCGGTTACCAGTATTTGAAACACTGGAATCCCCTTAACAACCCAGCTATGCAGTCAACTCCTAAAGTGATTGGTCTTTAGCGAAACTGCTGATCGGAGCTCACCAGCCGGTGCTACGTGTGCGAAAGTGGTTGAAGTAACCTATCGGGTTGCCGTGGCGTTGATTATATAATAAGTGGTGCGACTGTACGCGTGTCCATAATCTGTCTATCCCTATCTGTCTGTCATATATAACTCGCATGTTTTCTGTTAGCGACTGATGAGAGTAAACGAGATGTTAACATATCGCAACATATGCCCTCTTTCTGCACTAATGAGGTTATCAGTGTGTTAACAATGACCGTGACACGTGTAAATGAACAGTCCACATATGTTGCACGTCTGGGAGATCGGTGAGGTGTGGTCCGTCCATTTTGGTTTAAACTGATGTGCCATAAACGAAAGCTGTGCAAGTTGTTAGGCATATGATGTTACGGTTTTCTTTCAGAGCACCCATCGGATTGGTGCTTGAATTCAAGATTGCCGCTTCGGCACTCTTTTCAGGTCCTTAATCACCAGGATTTTTCAGTTTGTTTGAGCTCTAAATTGAGAGACGTTGTTTCTGTGAGTGGTGTTCATAATGCGTAGGACGTGTGGATTTGTGGGTTTTCTTGTTGGAAAATAACAGCGTCAAACATTTCATCTCACTGAATTATGGAATAAAACGCGCCGGTGTGTTATTCTGATTTCAGTCCATGCTTGTCAGTTTACTAAAGCTAGCTACCGAACACGCACCTCGAACCACCACTGAACGTTCTTCCAGCGAACGTTGAGTGACGCACGTATAACCAACGATGCCAAATATCAGAACCAAGTGAAGTCGCTGGAAACCGTGGTACTATTAGCATAAACAATATAATCAATTACAAAGAACAAACCTCAGTTCGTCTGCGTTCATGGGGTAAGATAAAATGGTTGGCCGCAATAGGCCATCGAAGGTCCAAAAGCCACGACAAGTACAAGCACATGCGACCGACAGGCAATGACGTACCGACGGAATGCGATCGGATCGGCCTAATGTGTGTCTAAATAGCCGGTTTTCGGACGGACCGATTAGTCGGCATCAGTTTCAAGGCGGCCCATAGGAAGGCCGAATTCACAGGAAGTGGGGAGGTTGAGACGGGCAGACAACAATGGGTGTGTGAGCAGGTGAGTGAGGTTAAATAACTGAGAGAGACAGGATGGAACAATTGGTAAAATTAGACTCGGTTTGTGGGAATAACAAGAACGGGCGTCTAATTAGGCGGGATCAAAGGGCAGAGTTCAAGAGGGTCAATCGAAAGGAATTTTGACTCCCAAAATCGTCCTACACCGGCCGCCAAAATTCAACTCAGGTGCCAATCGACGAAGATGTCACAATCCAAATTCTGGTTCTCCCCTAGTCCAACCTAAGACGCTCACAACTCGTAAACAATTGCATAAGGGAGTTCGAGGACACACACCTCAAAGGCACACTGTCGTCCCCGGCTTTCTCTGAGTGGACCTCTCAGGAGTCCCATTTGTCGAAGAGAGTAATTGGATAAAAGCCGTCTCCTATGACTACCATCCTACACTCTCGACGGGACTAAAGCTCTTCCACTAGACTCCCTCCAACGGAAAATTCGCCTCACGTCTCTTCGAAATGTTTCTTTTGCTATATTTACGGACACTGTGGTGTTCTATCAACCAACTCTTACAGCACGAGAGCCACGCGGTCGATTTCAACTGTTTAAACGAGTTCGCGAACTGGATGAACAGTGGGCAGACTGCGGAAACTTGCTGAGGCTTACGTTTGATTTCCGCTTGCGCATTCAATTTAGGGCTGTATCCGAACCGAGATCTATCCCACGAATGTGGGATTTCGGGACATTTCAACCAAATTCTCCATTCCTCCAGATCCCGAACACCTTGGGAAGTCAAGTCTGCTAGGTTATTCCCCGGCCTAGCATACTCCCACGATCTACAGAGACTTCTTTTATGTATTGTAACAAATCTGTTAGTAACAACGGCACTGAATCGAGTGCAGGCGTCTGTTATGTAACGCGACACAACCGCTGAGTCTGTCCGGTAGGTTACGCTTTCGAAAGGCGCTTGAAGTTCTTGTGGAACAATCTCAATTCTCACCAATAGAACTACCACACTTAATTCAAGATGCGGTAGGGCAACTACATCAGCTAGCACGACTGCGAGATACGGCTGGCCCACATTTAGGAAAAATCTTGCGTAAGCCACTGACCAATACCTTGTTTCTGAGGCGTTACTGGATACGTACAATTGCGCATCATTTGCATAATCTGCCAGGCTTCGTGTGGTAAAGCGTGGAACTTCCTCCGGGTTTATAAATGCTACATGGACAACCCATTTTTTTACATCTTGGGTTCGCTTCGACGAATAAGACCGTCCCGTCCTGGATCTGACTTCCATTGTTTCCGCAAAATTACTTTTACAAATAAGATCAATGGGAACTCAAGGGCTGGATTGGCTTGAGCGTCTGAACTTTTGGTAGCTACCTTGCAGCCGTTTAGTCGTCTATCCGGCAGCATCCGATAAACCTGATGGGTGCGGGTGGAAGGCTAATGCATTCGGTAATTGATCCTTTGGCACGTCCTTTACAACGATTCAGAAGGTAAACTAGATGTTTGCTGTCGTCATTTACTTTACTCTCCACGTCGAAACTAAACTGATGCGCACATTTCCGACAATTCTCGAGATGGTCGTCAAAGTGAGTCGGCTCTACCTGACAGGGCCCTTATCCCTTAACAAGTAGATGTAAAGCTATTGCCACTGCGTTGTCGACAACGGTTAGCCTCACACCTGGTGGATTACATTCGACCGGCTCTGTTACGGATCGCCGTTCGACATGTGTACGACAATCCTCTACATACTTCCTTAGTTGGGACACATTATCAGTTGGCACACCACTAGCATACTCGAACTCATTTTTTTTTAATTTGTAACTTCGCCCTGATTCCGGCTACCTCGGTTTCTGTTCTCACCCTTAGTAACTCTTGTCTGTATCTTACTTTAATTGCCAATAGCTCTAACTGTAGTTCTTCATTAAGGTATTTTTCCTTTAACTTATTACTAACACGAGAACCAGAATAAGAATAAACATCGACATTTGCTTGCTTGATTTCATCACCAGTTGCAGCTGCTGGCACGACAGTTGATGTTCTTCTGGTTGGCATTGTCGAATTTCGATCATTGGACCCCCGAAATGCCGCGGCCTGTGACATAGCAGATTTAAACAGGTTGGTTGACCAGCTGAACACCGTCTTGATCAATTGGCCAAACCGTAGTACTGAAAGATTTCAGTACACCAACCGAATCGACGACGCGAATTCCTCTGGACAACTAAAGAGACGCAGAATTGAGTACTGAACGTTCTTCCAACGAACGTTGAGTGACGCACGTATAACCAACGACGCCAAATATCAGAACCAAGTGAAGTTGTTGGAAACCGTGGTACTATTAGCATAAACAATATAACCAATTACAAAGAACAAACCTCAATTCTTTCAAAGGTCGGAAAACAAGAACAGACGTCTAGTTAGTCGGGGTCAAATGGTAGAGTTCAGCGCGGTCAATCGAAAGGAATTTTGACTTCTAAAAACGTCTTGCAACCACTGAACGCTTGTCACCTTCTCTAATGAAAAATGACTGACCTATTCGGAAGTTCCAGGCATCCTGTTCACCGGAGCTAATTTTTTCCGTCGGTAAGCATAACGATGTGTCGATGATAAGTCCGAAACAGTTGCACTCAAATCATCACAAAAAACCTCTGGATTTCGTGATGTGTTGGCGAAGTCACACGGTACATCCTCTCGTAAGCCAGCAACACAGTTCTTGACTTCCCAATATATAGTTCCTGTCGAAAATCTCAGGTCAACTACAACTTTGATATACTCGATACTCATAAATCTCGTGGGTGTCTGTCGGCTGAACAGACGATTGTATCTTTTGTTAAGATTATCACCTAGTATGATGCTCTTTGAGTGACGATATGCAGCCCTTTTGCTGTGTGTAACCGCAGAGCTCTCTACCGTTTGCACGTGCACATTTGTATGAATGTATGGACAGTTCCGTTTTCCGGCTGTGTTAAAGCACTATCCGCGGGGTATGTTGAGAGCTGTATAAACGCAAGTCCGGTTTTTAACTCACAGATTGCAGTATCGAGAGGACGTTACTGGCTAGTCAACACTATCTGTATAGATAATCCGAGGTTTTCACTTGACTTTCCTGGCACGTGTGGCTTCAGCTCCATTGGAAATGCTCGTGGCTTATGATAACGACGTACGTGAATAGTAGGTAAGTTCTTTCAGAAAGTTCGGCGCAGCCGTTTTCGATTTACTGGCCACCAAACTGAAATTCTGCAGCTGTTTCATGAGCTAGTCAGTGGGACGAAGCTCGCTTCCGCTTGTGAAGAAACAGTGCGAAATCATTCATTTGAGCGCGCTTCTATTATGTGATATATTTGCTCAGACGCTTGCTTTTATTTTGGTTAAAATGAACCCCATTCCACTTTTTTGGAGGGTGGGGAGTGCTAACAGAAAAAAGTCATATACCGAGGTTCAAATCAACTTCAAACTCACGTGATGGACGCATAATACCTCGGCGAAGTAAACTATATTCTTGGTTCCTGACGTACTTTACTTTTTGCTGATGCCGTTGCGACACACCGTTACAAACCCTCATTTTATGTACAGAAGCAAATGGTAATCAACCTATCACTACCACTGTGTTAAAATTTTGTAGTCATAAGTCTATATTATTAGTTAAGTGGCTGTTAGTTTATTTTATTTGAATGTCTTGATTGTACCGTTCACATAAGTTTATTTCTTTCTCTTGCCTTGAGCTTTATCTTGGATTGCCTATTAGTCTGCGTTTACTTCCGCGTGCCTTGCTGTAAGATCGATATTATCTGCATCGTTAGTTTCTTACGTTCATGATATTAATCACTTCGACCCCTTAACGTGCCGTCTGTATCTTAATTCACGCCCACCTGATAACCACAATCAAATCTCAGCATATGCGTGTACGGGATAGAGCGACAGAACAATTTAAGTTGAACACCATCTACAGATGATCGTAGCTGTCGCAATCCCATAGACTTTCCAGTCGGTCCCTTTCAAAAAGAAGCACTAGACTCGAGTTTCGCTCTCATTGGAGCTCGTCAGTAGTGTATATCCTCGTCGACTGGAAAGTCTGTGAGAATGCGATAACTGCGATCAATTGTGGGTGATGTTCAACTTGAAACCAACTAAACCCCTGACTACTCATCAGAAAAATTTAATTCGGAAATTACTTACAGATATGCTCAAATGAACTGTTGTCTTTAGTTTCTAGCAGGATGCGCTTGTTTCGGACATTCAAATTTGTCCGCAATCACTACCGCAAACCTGTTTTACTTCCGTTGCTCTGACCAAATGTGTGCCTTAGAATGGATGCTCGTTTTGTGCGTCACTGCAGAATTTGTTTGTATAATGAGTTCGATGGACCTACCGCATTCGAGCAGTTAAAATAAGTGTTCCATCCTTCGGTGTATTTGAACAACCGCCGTCGTCAACACATTGATCATGGATTTTTGTTACCCAATCAACCACTCGATCTCTTGTACAAGTCACATTCGGACGACTCGGTGAAACCTAATTGGCTTTTTAAATTTTACCGCGTTTTATGTATATGACCGTTACCCCGTCCCTTCACACGGTGCACCTGGTGTCCCTAAGTTCCTACAGCTTGCCCTAAGTCATGCTCACTGCTCGCGCTGGTAACTGCCTGCACACATCCCTTCTCCGCACACGCGTACATATAATCACATCTACGCGGTCTGTTGCATTGTCTCAACTGGACTCGACTCAATGATTGCGTGATCACCGTTGACGTGTTCCAACCCAGACCAGGGTAACAGGAAGAAAACCACACAGACGGATGCCAGGTAAACATCGCGTGATGCGGCCCAAGCATGTGCTACCGAATTAAACTTATACACCATTCTGATCTTAGAAGTTTAAAGTATTGATTTAACTTTCATCCGGTGACTGTCGCTGAGACATTGTAATTTGTTAGTGGATATTCATGCCGGTACTGATATGAGTTGCACCACCATTTGACCCCTCGATTACGGCATATGTACCAACTGCCAGGAAATCGAAAGCTAGGTTGAGTTGCACACTTCTTTGTTTGTAGGCGGTCGTTACGATAACAAGACTCTCATGTAAACGTTTACTGTCCTACGCCATCGCATGATATTGGCTCATACCACTTGCTTCTCAGTACGACAAGTCTAATAGGGTCAACCTCCTCTTCCGAAGCTCCAGTATCAATGGCGTTGCACTGTCTAGTGAGTCAGTCATGTCAGCTGAGATGTGCGACAGTTATTGGTTATCTTGATCTCAGAGTTTATGGTAAAACAGCGTGTTCCCACGCTACGGTAGCTGTCACCCCTTGCATCAACACAAAGCTTGTTCACATGATCTGGACACTGACTATGAGAATGGCGGTTACCGGTGCGCAAACTGCCCGTAAGTTAAGAGCAAAACCAGCTCCAGAATAGGGATCATGTGACTTGATATACACGTTGTGCAGACCAAGACGGTTGTTAACAAAAGCCGCCCCAACTCCCCTGACGCATTTACGTCTGATCAACATAAATCCATGGGAAATGACAAAGATGCGTCGTACACTAAAGTGTCTATTCTATGGCATTCCACTACACACGAACCAAAGCCTAACCTTAATGAGACCGTAATCTGTACATAGTTACTCAGATTCCGTATTTCAGCCGGAGCAAAATCTGCTACTTGGCGTCAGAGGTATGGTGTTCTATCGAGAGGTCGACAGTACCGTCATCCAAAGATAAACATAGAAGGCATTATTATATAAACCGCAAATTCACAACAGATGTTCAGAATTATTAAACACCTCCTTGATTAAGCCACAACGAGTTAAAACTAAATGAGTTATAGGTTTCACAACGTTTAGCCCCTTTGGGAGGGCTCTTGTCAAACGATTTAAATCAGAAAATTTGCACTGTACAAACTTCATATGAGGCAGTCATCAAATGGCACGTGTTAGTGTGTTTGAGGTGTGATGTGGGAAAAAAGGTCACCAATAGGATAGATGGGTTTCGGGATCACCTGGGGTCACAAACTGAAGACCCTAGGTGAGAATAAGGCTGGACAGGTGGGTGTTTATTTAGCATGTGTGGGCTATTCGAGATAGAGCGGATGACGAGAATACGGCAGGCCTTTGTCACGTGGTGTCATTGTTATGTGCTTACTAGATTAGGCCAGACTACTGACAGTTCCAGGCCATGTGATCAGTTCCCCACCTGTGGTCTATTAAAGATCAGCAGAGTTGCTGCCAGTAGACGTTTTTTGTGGTTACAGTGGAACACTTTTTAACGCAATCGGATGGTCAAAGTCAACTTGATCTTGGTTAAGGATTACGTGCGCCGCGACAATAGAATCGTGTTCTAATTTCCGGAGTTTCTGGGCTTCGGTCAGGGGCTTCTTACTACACCTTACATGTTTGATGTGGACTTTCAGCTGACTGCCGGTCTGTCCAACCTAGTAGGCTTGACAATCCTTGCACTGAATTCGATATACACCGTCTGCATGACCCATAAATGAGCGTTTGTACTTCAAGTGGACTGACTTACTTCGTGACGTGTTGATGGCCTTGAACACCACTCTGATTTACTGATTGAGGATCCATCTAAGGTCCTTTATTATATTCATTCTGTACGGAATAACGGTAGTCGACATTCAATTGCTGGGTATGTTGATCTTGTTACACGGTAGCTCTTGAACTTGATATAACATCTTATCACATCTTGTTAACTTTCAGTGCTGACCTGACTGTCTCATATTTTCTCGATAATTCACCGTCGGAAATAGGTAGTAACATGGCACTGGGAAATAAATTGGATGCAACTGCTTTCTTGGTACACATGACGTGTTCCTAGCTTAGAATGGAGGTCCTTTCTGTACACGCTTATGTCTAGCTTATCATTAGCTGTTGTGCGTCTTGTGTAATCTAAAAAACACAACTGCTGGTCCGTTGGTTCTTGTTCAGTTGTAAATCCGATGTAGCAGCACTAACGTATAATCGACGTACGTCCACCAAATTCTAGGTGGACCGGTGAAGCTGAACAGCAATTTGTCCTCGAAGTCTCACATGAATAAGTTAGCAACAATGGAAGTGATGGGCGAACCCATCGATCCTCCGTCTGTCTGCTGACAAGATGATCCTTGGAATATACGGAAGATGGACAGTAGGTTCTACCATTTCCTCAGCTGATAAACCATTTTTTCAAACTAGGCTGGCATCTGCTACACGGAGCTAGTGAATGACCTTCAGACATTCTCCTACTAGAATACTGGTGAATAATGGAACGCTCTCAAAGCTGACCAGATACTCTTTTGGGTTTAAGCTAAGTTCCTTCAACTTGGTAACCAGTTATGCAGAATTCCAGACAGAAAAGCCGGTGCACTTCTCAAGAGGCTCAAGATTATAAGACGAAATTGTTGCTAGAATATCGTCAGCGATTGGTAGTGGTGGTAACCGATATTTGTGTATTTTAGGTAAACCGTAAATCTTTGAAGCCGGCGCCATTTCTGGATATACGGTGAACCAGAGTGAGTTACCTAAACTGACTTTCAACCCTCGGACCAAATTTGCTGTTGAAATTTCCGATCTATTCGAAGTGGAACCCGGTTTCTCTACAGAAACCATAGTGTGCCAGTCATCCGAAATGTGATTATCTGCTCTGTCGTCATAATCTAGTTTGGACAGGATGACTAGTTGATTTCCTTTGTTGTTCCTTGGTACTCACGTTACTTGAATGGGATTTCTGATTTTCAATGATCCTGGTAATTTGTGTTTCTACTTTGTCTGTATCATCAACCGGTAACACTTGTAGCTGTCCCCTACCACCGGAATTACGTACAGTGCTTTTTGAGATATAGAGCTAATGTTGAAAGAGTCCACTTCTATCCTGTTGTTGTGACCGCAAAAGACGCTTAGCCTGAGAATTCGTTCATTTCGCAAACTCCCGTACAGATCGTTGAAAATTGGACCACAAAAGTGTACACTCATTCGCACTGCAGACATGCATTCACATACATTTGGTGACAGTACGTTGTCATTCGCCTTGGTGGAACTTCTGCCATAGTGCGTACACACTATTCCGATAGTCTCTTCTTGTCCGTCATCTTCCTGGTGTTCGGAGCTTGTCCTTTTTAGATGAGACCCAACTGTGAAAAGTCAGGGCTTCGGCTGGATTCGAACCAGCGACAGAAACACCATGCCTCTACGCGGCAAGCGCTCTACCAGCTGAGCTACAAAGCCACGAAGCTACGAAGTCCTTTTGTTCCTGAATGTCGCCTGTGGGAACTACCTGCCGTACAACATTCTGATAGGACACGATCCGACAAGTTTATCACGGTTTAGATAAGAGTTCCTCGCGTTTCTCCCTTGTTTAACCAAGGAAACAAGGTTTCCAAACTTTATCTGTTGTTTTCGTTTTGCCCCAAATGTTGTTCGTAATTTTGCTCAAACAAAACCGTTCACTTTAGGAATGATGACAGTGCAAGTTGCACAGTAGTTTCAGAGGTTGTACTGTATACCAATATTATGGTCATTTTGAGCTCCCCCAGTGTTAGTGGACTTTCTCTGCAGAACTTGTGTTTAAGGTTGTTCCGGAGAAAAAAATCTGGTGGGTTTATAACTAGCAACCGTGGGGCCCATGCCGTTAGTCTACTGTAACAGATCTATCATCATCCGAGTGTACCATCCAGATACTCTCGTACACAAGTGGTGTTTTGTGCCATTCTGTCGTAGCCATACGTGTCGTAGTACTTTCGGTTGTTCCAGCACCAATGCAATATTCTATTGCAACATTTGAAGATAGGAATGCTCTAGGTAGAGAAAGATGAAGTGAACAGAGGCTTTACCCGTAACGTTTTTATCACAAACTGAACGCTAACACACTGTGTTCGAACAAGCCCTATCAAAACCAAAAGATTTAAATTATGTCGACAATGGAACAGCACAAACGGACTGGGATTATTCATGAATCAAACAGAGTATTTCTGCACGAATCCTCGTCAATATATGTCGTCGAAAATATATCCCTTTCCCATAACTATCACGCGTAAAATGACTCACATATGTCTACATTCGATAACCAAAGCTCCTGTAATCGAGCCTCCCGGCATGGCCGACACTTTTATGTTTCCATTGCCCTGCGCAAAGTGAACTTCGAAGTGTTACATTCTTGAGCGAGTCGAAGGATGCTACACATCGCAAAAGAACACTGATAGAACAATCAAATGTTGATATACTTGGCCGATCATTAATTTAGGAATCATGGACACTGCCCGCCACAACAAACCCTTCCATCAACCTTCGAACTGATTTACGGGTAACCGGTCGAGTATTCACATGCTTTGTAGTAAAATCCCTAGTGGTCTCTGGCACGCTTTCATCAGAGGCCGTATAAATAGGAACCCGTTCAATACGTTGTTCGATTTTCAGATTATCGGCATTTCGTTCTCTTACGTGTTACAGCAGTCTGATCTGGTTTCAGTTTGATAATTTGCCCGGCGAAGCCGCAAGCGGCTACTGTCTGGCGACTTGAACTGTAAAAATTGTGACTCAACATAACTCAGCATACCCAGGGTCAACAAAGCGACACAAACACAAATTCGTGTGCGAACTGGTCGCCCAAGAGCCCACAAGCCCGACGTACCCTCGGTGAAATGAAAGTATAGATTTTAAGCCGTCATTGATCATTCACACGGTCATTGTGCGTAGTCCTATACAGGACAGTTTATCAACAGTGTTTATTAAAAGCATGTTACCCCACTTATTTGGCCAGTTCGATCGGTACACACGTGTATCGGCGTTATCTTAGCTCGAAATCACATAACCGAAACGCGTACGATGTGATTGTTTTGTGTTTACCCGAACTAAACGGCCGTCTCATGCACAAACATACTGTGGGTTATGGTCTCACTAAGGTAAGTCTTTGGTTCGTGTGTAATGGAATATTATGGAGTAGACACCCTGGAGGACGACGCATCTGGCCATTAATCACGGATACTCGTTAATCAGACGTAATATTTATTGCACGGGACGTACGGATGGTCATGCGTAATACTGTAAATGGCATCAACCGGCGTATATCAAGAAGACATAGCCAGTTCTAACTAATTGTGTCTCGTAATCTTTATATGACGCGTATAGTTCATCCGTAGAATACGAAAAATTTCCCCCCCATCGGTAGCTGTTTTCCCTAAGACGACACCGTCTTGTTAGTCACTGTCCACCAATGTGATATGGTTCCAATATGATATTTAGTCCAGTCCGATTTGTGCACGACATTTTTTGAGACAATGTAAGTTTTCCTAGAACAAAGCGCTTCAATTCGGATAGCATTTTTGAAACTGCTGTCCACACCGATCTCAATAACGCAGCAGGTTACGGTCATTACGACTCTCATACATGAATGAAATGGTCAAATAGGACATGTTGACAGAGGGTGGGACAACAAGGCTCAATAGCAAGGTCACAAAACTGAGACATATCAAGCGATCTTGTTGGTTTCGGTAGTATGGCTATAAAACACTGTGTCAGAGACCATAAATGGCGCGATGAACCTAAGAGCACAGTATAACGTGTTTCAGAATCTACGAGGAAACTGCTGTCCCTCAACCACTCTCTTAATAATGTCATGGACACAGCTATTTATTACTCATCGGTTGGTGAAAAACTCGCAATAGCACAATCCGTTAGGAAAATGTACTTTTACCTTGTCTATTTTCACCCCCGGTGCATACACGCTCCCAGTCCAGCGTTGCCTTTCAAGGGCTTAGACGCACACAGCGGCGTGCATGAGAAGCCAGGTGTTATCGATCGTGGACCATTGTGGCCGAAACGCTAGTACGATGAGACCGAGCCGCCTGACCTGAAACGAGTATACATTCCCGTGCCAGCTAGTCTGATCCTGGTTACAACGCTCTATTTATGTCGTGGGCTAACCCGACTCTGTTAGGAGGCCTGTTTTTGTGGGCAAGCCCCTTTGGTTTGGGCTTTGAATTTTGTAGCCGGGGCAACACTTCATGGGGCATTGACACTATTCCAGCCCGATCATGGGACGCGATGTAAGCCCCACCATCTCATCAGCTGGGTGACAGCAATCGCATTGTGAAGAGTACTCTCCTGATTGATAGATGGTGTAACAACCGAGCGTCAGCTCCGCTCGGTTAATTTTCGCCACGAAAATGGCCTCTTATGAATGCTGAAACATCGCATTATCTTGCGCGATGAACAACTAACTCAGCCGTGTGAAACGCGTTGATAGTTCACCAACCATTAGATTCATCAGGCTGATGGTGAGCTGGGTGTGTAAATTCTGTTGTCAGATTACTTGGTGGGGAGATCATAATTATTGTCTATGATACATCATTGGTACCTCATTGATCTACCGCATCCAGGGTGCAATGGAGCCAGCAGATTTGGTCCGGGCCACTCACACGTCAATGAAGATGATGACAGTTCAAGATTTCTAGCTGAAGGATGAGTAAATGTCTGTTCAAAAGGTTGTCGTTTACGACTTACTCAACCAGTAGACATGCAAGTCAAAAGAGCCTAAGCGGCAGTACCAACATTTATCTGACGAACAATGCCGTGATGTCGGATGCAGTATATTTATAGACGGTGTTAAATGGCCCCTGGCAATTTAGGGTAATTCACTCAGTAACGCGTATTCGACAATTCCAATAACGCTTATTCAGACGGTCGGATTAACGGGACTATCTTCCAAGTCCAAAAAACGTCAGAAAAGGCGATCGAAAGGATTGGAATTTATACGGTACTGTTTAATAAAATTACAACAAAGGTACTATCTCACCTTGAATGTGGATCAACCGGATACACAAATTATCCAGCAAAGGAGTTCAAAATGGGGCAACTAAGCACGCGTTTACAAACAGCCACCAGTCAACGGGAAGTGACCGCATTAAAACAATCGGGTACAGATGAAGATGAGAACGTGTGAACAACACCAAGGAGGAAGTTTTAACGGATAGACAATGATAGTTGTAAGAAGGAAAAAGTAAACATTTTATGTGCAATTATGGTACAAAATTCGTTATGATCGTTTGCCGCACACGACAAAGAAATAAAGGCAGATTAAGGATAGGCTTTCTGCAACCAAACTGAACACACCTCTACGGATTCATCGTTCCGCATCATACCAGACAAAAGACGACAAACATACCGGACGAACTGCAACAACTCCAACGAACGGCCTTAGGTTCGTACAAAGTGGACGAAGACAGAGCGCAGAAATAATGCGTCCTAAGACAACACTATTAGACCACTTAATAGATGGCATATAAGTATGCTACATTAAGCCACACAGAGCTATTTTACAGTGTCAAAATGGGATCACTACAACTCAAAATACCGAAGAGGTGTTTGACACCCGGTTGGAGTTGCATAAGAGGTACCAAAGATGAAAAGGACAACACTACGAAACCGTCTCATGAATGTGCGTCGCTTCGTCCTTCATAGGGGTGGCAGTACGAGACATAAGCAGAGTTCGACCTTGAGACTTTACACACACTGGATTGTGAATGCCGCATTCATGGCTCGATAACCCAAAAACAGGTGTACAGACATCTCGACAATAAATGGAGGTAAACGGTTGAAATACGAAATGACCCGCAAGTAGACAACCATTATTATGAAAGCGATACGATAATTTCCCGAATTAGCGAACACAGTTTTCTTTGATCAACTTGTGAATCAGGGACTACGAATTGCCTTACCTCTGACAACTTGCACATGAGAATGCTGCACTCACCCGAATCCGGCCTACCACGGTTGCCCTGTCATAACAAATGAAGTTCAACTGTGTTGCCAATTAATTATATACATTGCGGACTATCCAAACCGATTTGTGTTGTCCCCCTTGTGTACAGGTTGTGAATTTGTTAGGACGCCCACCCTGTTAGCGTCCCAAGGTGCCTCCGCCGTAAGAAAGAAAAAAACGATTGACTTTGTCCTAGTTAGCGGACTTGCTCAGAGCGGCAGAGTGGTGACCTTGGCTAGTTTTTACCTGCCTGACTTTTTACTCCGCTATGCCTATCAGTGACCTTAACTATTTTTTTCGTCAACTGCCCTTCTTTATTTGGGCACCGCGCATCACACTTTGTATTTGTCGTCTTGGTCGCACGCGTTTTGGAACGGAGCAGAGCTCTATATTTTGGACGCGTCTTTTGGCTTGCCTTGGGGGGCGAATACTGGACAGTCGGTGTACTTTTCCGGATCGAGGTTTCTTGGTGTTAACTATTACCGTGACGAGAATCCCAATCAGAATTCGAGACTAAACTGACAAGTGTCAGACAAACCGGCGTTCCCTCCCCGCACCACTGTGATCTATGTCCGTCAAGGTAACTCGCATGCGCTGTATTTTGATCAACTGACCACGTCGCTATCGCACTGCTGAATCGATGAGGCTGGACGGACCAGCTTCGCATCACATGACCGGGCCACAGTAACATAACAACTCCAATCAAAATGAAATGCATTTCCATATCTTTTGAACAAACGTGCACAGAGAAACCAAACTACAGAGGGAGTTCTAAGGTTCATTGTATTCGCTTTTCTGTGGTAAATTTTTTGGATTCCTGTAACGCTTAGGTGATGGCAACAAGATTTCTAAATGTGCCCAAACCATTGAGTTAACTTAAATCGAATGTGTGAGGAAATGCTGCAGTTTTTTGTTGTCACAGGGAAATTCGACTCACAACGATTTGAAGGTTAGGCCGCATTGTCTACTTCGCCGTCCCCATGTCAGCATAATAAAAACAAGCACTCTGTTGTTCTGACGTTACAATACTTTGATTTACATTAATTATGTGTGGTTTGCCACATCAAATGTACGTTAGGAGCAGATAATAAACTAGTTCACTTATCGTAACGGGTAGACCAGGCATGAGCAACGGTCAAATGCAAGCGTAGGTATAAAGGACCAGCTGGAGTATGAATCAGCATACGTATCTATCTATCTATCTATCGTTTTGATAAACACACATGATCGGTCATGCAAGTTGAAAGGACAGGATGCACGCACAGCAGTTGGTCAATATTTGATTGGAAAGCACACGCGATTGGGGACAACCATTTCAGACTAGCCAGTCACCCTGACCGAAGGCAAAGGAGGCCTGATTATACAGCGAACGCAAGTAGCTTGCGCCGCATCATTTCTGGGTTAACTCACACACCACGTATCCCGTGTAAACCCGAAGGAATAAGACTAAGAGGGCTGTGGTCCAACCGGCTAGTGCTGGCTAGCCAGATGGTAGGCTTGGCTGAAAGTAAAATCCTTATCTCTCAGAAGTAAAAATTATAGACTCCAGTGGTAAGGTCTAAGCTGGACAGAAATTGAAAACAAGGTAAATAGTAGTTCCGTATAAGAGTACATAGACAGGAGAAATGAGAAAAACAGAACTTCAGAGTTGGATCGAGGATCAAACAAAACATTCAATACACAGTGCACCAACAAAGCTGAAAAAAAGAGTGGGCAGGAGACCATCATGGCCCAGGTTTCTGCGAAGCAGAACAGGTGGTTCAGTGAAAGACGGTGGTCGCTGATCGGTACAGGCAAAAAGTAGCTGATCTGCTTGACTCACTTACGCCTAGAGCGCCATCCTCTCTTTGTTGACGTCGTACCACTGTGTTGGATTATCAGGCAGGAGGTGCGAATATTCCAACACTCGACGGAATACTTCGACGCGGGAGGGGGGAGTTACGTCCAAAATCCCACCGCGAGTGGATGGAGGACGACCTGTGCGACCGGATGAGTCATCGCTCGACCGGATCGGACCAACGGGCAAGACATGATAAGCAAAATAGGATGGACGACCAACTCGGAGGCGTGATTATTCCAACACACAGAGGAATATCTCGATACGACCGTGGAGTACGGACAAAGCTCACAGGGGATGGATGGAGGACAACACGAGTGACCGGACAAGTCTTCGCTCAACGAGATCGGAACAAGTGACGAGGACTAGCGGGCGGAAAACCCCGGAATAGAAGGCGCAGATCACACACCTAAACCGGGTAGAAGTACACACGACGTGTGAGCTGAAGCCGGAGTTGTTGTGATCTGGAATTCTGATTGATTAATGCAAGCGCGCGTGGCATGGTAACTAGCGTGTTGGACAATAAAGATTGTGCTTTAGTGGACGCTTTTTCGCTACACCACGAGCACGCTGATGATCCAACAATCCGAGACAAGCAACGCATTCACGGTCAAACTCATCACAACGTCATATGGTCACTTCACCACGATCTATGACAACTGTGGTTCCTTTACGTACCACGCGTTTCAGTTCACCGCCGCGCATCTGTCGCTCATTGAACCTTTGGACGTCTGTACTGATCGTATTCCGGCAAATAGTTCAGTTTCAGACTAGATTTCTTACCGAAATCCAAAATCGATATTACGACTTGAAAGACTGGTCTGCATAACATTCTGGTATCTCAGTTTCCGACCACCTTGGATTCGATTAGGTGCTTTCACTTGCTCGTACAGTAGTTGTTTTGGAATACGGTCATTGCTCATCCGACGGACGCACTCTAGCCAACGAAGTTGACGGAGCGTCATCATGATTTCATTCCCATCCGTGTCCGATCGTCGATGTACCTCAGTGTTCGGAATCAACGCCGACCACCGAATTACTAAGATGTATATTATACACTGGAAATAAAAACGGCTTAGATAGCACACGTTCCGTTGGTCCAGTGTTCAGGATTCACCGTTGTACAACAGCGTGCACAGAACAATCGGGCTGTCGGCATGCAGCTTGGTTTTCATCTTCACGTAGTGGTTTTTTCAGACACATATTTGAGGACACTCGAAAGCAGCCGCAGCCTTCCCCACATGAACTCGTGACTGATGGCCAACAGACAGATCTGTCAGCAGATTGCTATTCAAATGACGAAAGTCTGTTCAGCTATCCACAATGTCTCTCTTGATATGAATTCCAGGTATGAGAAAACAGCACCACCGTCGAGAAAAGGCTAAAAGAAATAAACTGTCTTACCTGTCTGGCCTCACCTCCTACCTTAACGCAGTAACTTGAGTGCAGTTTTGATCCAGAAGGTTACGTCTGTTAAGAATATTGCCCTTCCAGGTTCACACTTGTAAGATAGGATAGTGGGAAACAGCCAGACAAAACAACGCAAACCCGCATGGACTCAGACTGTCAAAGCACACAATGGATCCGAAGACATAACAGGAACCTTGAATCAGCGGAAATTCTATTCATGACAACGTAACTCTGTGGCTTTAGAACGAACCTGATTCCGAAGGTGGAGTCAACGGTCAGCTGGGAAATTAACTTTCATATAATCTTATGAATATCGTGGTACGCAGACGTTGTGTGTCCAGTAAAAGGTCAGATGGTATAAAATAACCTCGAATACCCCGTAACAAAGAAGTGTCTCCATCATTTCCTCTCAAAGCCGATAACGTTAGTCTTCTAATTCGTACAAGCTTACTAAAAGCGTCCAGTCTGTTTGGCTATCAACTGTACGGGTGATTTGATACAGGGTCAGCCGTGTGTCCACAAGGCCGGTTAAACATTTGAAACATTCAGGCTGTTTCTTTCGGTTAATCAAGTCTGGAAGATAGTATATCTTGTGAGATAAACACACTTCGTTTGCTTTCATCAGTCGATTACGTAAAGTCTTCAAATGCGTGGACCTGAAGCATCACAACGAAACAATGAACGAACGAACGTCACATGTGTACATAACAGTAGGGAGGTTTGAACATTCGAACCAGTCTCATTAAATAACAGTCGCGAAACACGTCAATGCAACTGGTGATATGGTTAACCTTGCCACTTCGTTCACTGGAGTATTATGCAACAACTAAGATGTCGGTGTTTCTGACGGCGATATCAACCAAACCTCACTCTGTGCGTTGTGTTCGCGGAGAAGGTGAACATGATCGATTTATTGAAATACTCGCAACATATCCGGTTCAGTCATGGGAAGAAACACGTAGCAAACAAACCTGTGTTGTGAACCAAGAAAGTGGATAACAAAAAGCTGTTTATCCAACAAAGCAACACATGGGTTAAGCGTTTAAACAGAACAACAAGCAAAACCACTCACTTGCATACAGTACTCGGCCCGGACCGTCTCGGTTGCCACAGACACCAATGCTCAGTTTCTTTACGTAGCAAGGATCATTTTGGGCGATGCTGCATTCCGATGTTTCTTACTGCGTTTTTCGATGTCAAAATATTTGCTCTGGTCCTATTACTGAACAGTAGTCATGTGAGTAGTATATTACGATCGTTCGTCTTGACTACACTTGTTTTCAGTGCTTAATCATCAGGCTAAATGCAGCACATTTGTATACGAGTTCGCCGAGATTGGTGCATCATTACATTAAGGAACGGTAATCATTAATGTCAAGTTTATCATATTCGTGAAGTTTAATTGTGTAGTACCAATCACCTAGGTTGCATTTAGCACACAACTTGAAAATGCCCATCCAGAACAGTGTATTTGTAAGCACGGTCTAATTAGTACAAAGGTAGATATAACCGCAAACTGTAGACAAGAAAAACCTACATGTCATTCGTTACCATTCAAAAAGGATAGCTATGCTGAAACCACAACTTAACGTGACACTTAACAAAACCTAGTTCGCAGTTCAGTTACATGTACGATTTACTGCCCACTAGTTCTGCATCCCCACCTGAAAGACATATCGTTTGTACACGCTGCCTCTTTTTGTGTTGACCGCTTCGTTGGTTACTGCGGACAAAGCTACATAGGCCGCACAACAAGGCGTTTACCTCATCACGATCTTCATTATAACAGTCATGAGCCTAACCAAAAGGTACTGTAGCTCGGGCCGCCGCTCACCTCAACAGTGACGAGGAATATCCTAGAAGAAAACCCTACTAAAAAGTTTGAAAATTATCAAAAGAAGACTAAGCGGAAGAACTAGAAATGGTATGGACACAGGTACGCCATTGACTGCGACACACCGACATCTCGGGTAGCGTCTCCAACCAACGGTTTGAGTGATCACGAGGATGCAATCCAGGCAGGCGACACCTACCCACTTTGCTCAGTGGAGAAGTCAAGGTCTTCATATTTCGTGACCACAACGCGGTTTTACCCAATTGTTGGTGGCCTCAGCATATAATGCCCGGTACGGTAAACAATCAGATGGCACACGGAGTACGTGACCTAACCATCACAAGCTGTGCACCGTGATTAACTGACCAATTGATCACATATCCCGAGCATTCCGGAACACGCGTCGGCGAACGGCCACATTGCTCACGCGATCAATCCACTTAATATGGGTCAATTGACGGAGACAACGATGGTCACACAACAAGCCTGTTGTTATCTTCTTTGTGAAGAGGCCACGTTTCGGAACCATAAAGCAAAATGGAGCGCACACAGGCATTATATACCCTTCTTTTCAGCGACAACCGGACCTCTTTTCGACCCCACAGATGACGCAGTCTGGGAAAGGTAATTCGGGTCTTTGCTATCCTCGTTGATATCTCATCAGCAATAGTACAGGCTGACGAGATAGTGCTACCCAAATATGTGAAACTGCTCACAGTCTCAAGCGGATTAGCTGCAATGAAGAAAGTAGGAGTGGAAATGCCCCAGTATTGAAGCAACACTGCACTTTGAAGTTGTAAAGCGCATTCCATACAGTTGTGTCCAATCGAATGCGAGTGAGCCATGCAGTCGGCCAATCAGATTGCTCTGACCTTCAAGCGATCGATAGCACATGCGCGCATCGGCTGCCTGTGCCGTGTGGACTGAGAGTTTTCCGTAATGTTACTTGAAGCGGTTGCTCTAGTAAAACTTACTTACTACTGGTATTTTCCGTCGCTCTTCGATACAACACTTACAAACCAGCTCGGTCGCTCAACCTGTCCAGCATGGTCTGGATGTTTTCGGCAGAGGGGCTAAGTAAGACACTGTCGTCCGCATACCTCAGATCGGTCAATCTAGCGTCATGAAGAAGCTCAATACCAAACCCACTGTATTACCAAAACACACCCTCCAGAATGACGTCCGTAACCAACTTGAACAGGAAGGGGGAAATCGGACACCCCTGACGAACACCACTAGAAGTGATGAACGACCGAGACAGTTGTTCATAAACTCTCAGTCTGCTCGCAGAGTGAGCATACAGTGATCTCAACAGATTCACCTATTTCCTTGGTACTCCCTTGCGAAGGTGACAGCTCCAGAGGACGTTACGGGCAACTGAGTCGAAAGCAGCTTTCAGGTCCAAAAAACCACAACTGTCGGCTGTCTGTAACAGTGCCGATGTTCCAAGATCCATTGCAAGGTAAAAATATGATCAACACACCCTCGACCGGATCTGGATCTTTCCTGTTCTTCGCGTATCTGGCTTTCTCTGAATCTAGTGAGCCGACGTAAAATAAGGCCAGTGAGTAACTTGGACGCAACAGACACCAAACTGATGCCTCTGTGTTTGTCACATAGACTTCGGACCCCCTTTCTGAAAACGGGAATGACTGTTGATAGGCACCAATCACAAGCACCTATTCAGTCTCCCAGATCGTCTGGAGGAGTTTTGTCAGTTCTGCTATCAATCTCTCTCCACCATCCTTGAAAAGAGAAGGAGGGAGGAGGTCTGGACCAGGAGCCTTATTACGCTTCAATAACTTGAGCTCCACGACCACTACTGCTTCCGACGGAGGACCGTCTGGAATACAGTAACTGATCGATCGGGTCCCATCGTCCACATGATCTGGTTGAGGCCAACTGAACTGTTCTTCAAAATGTTCAGCTCACCTATCAAGTCGGCGCGATTGACTGGTAATAAGTGAACCATCTTTTTCACATATGGTCTCACTTACACCGACTCGACGGCCAGTACAACCAGGGATCGGGGATAAAAGCCATCTGCTATTCCCACATAAAAAGGCTTTTTCCATCTCTTTCGATTGTTCGACCAAGTATTGCTCACGGTCTTTGCACAAGCTTTTAGTCAGCTTGCGTTTAAGTTCCCGACGGTCGTCATCATATTCAGAACCAGGTGAGATCGAACGACGCTCGTTCATGAGGTTTATCGATGTGATGGAAATCCATTTCTGTCGCAAATGAACAGCTCCATCGGAACACGCTTGTTCGGAGCATGCTTTCATAGCTTCGGTGATTTGTTCCCAGTGTTCGTTAGGATCCTTCATCCCACTCGAACTGGGCAACTTCTCCACCAACGCCTTTTGGTGAGCGTCCTTCATACTCTCATCTCTCGAATGCCAGTTAAGTAACTTGCATTTACGAGCGTAGGTCCTCTGGGCAAATGATAAAACAAAACGGACACGCACAACAGCATGGTCCGAGTCCAGGTGTTTGCTCTAAAAGACACGACAGTCTTTAACAGTGTGGCGCCACCTGTACCTAATTGCTATATGATCCAACTGTGTCCATGGTTGGAAAACACACGGAGGTCTCCTTGTAACACAGTGCTTCGTCCTGTGTTGGAATGCGGTGCTCGAAATATACAAACCATGGGATGCCCACAGCTGCAGCAGTCTTTCACCATCATCAGTGCGTTGTGCCCGGACACCAAACATACCTCCTTGTCGCTTCTCATCCGGAGAAATACGACCAAGCTGAGCATTAAGATTGCTCGCCAGTATGATGATGTCTGAGTGTTTAGTTTGCCTCAGAAGGTCAACGAAGGCCTCATAGAACGTATTTTTGGTGGCAGCTGAACAGCTGTCCGTTGAAGTGTAAGCCGAAATAATGAATACGCAACGCCTTTCTGATTTGCGTCGACAGACTTTTATCGAGGTATTGAGTCTGACAGCGCACAAGCGACTGTTCACTGAGATCCAATCGAGCAAGCATTGTTCTGCTCTGGAACTCAATGCGATTCTCACTTCAGATTGACCACGAAATTCAACTTCGGCATCACCAGAAACCCTGAGACAGAGGCGCTCGAATCGACAGTTATCTAGAGGTGAGCTCAATTCGATAACCGTGCTAGAAACGTAGACTCGCTTCTCCGACACACAGCACACATCAATACCCAGACTTGAGAGAGTGCTTACCAGAGCGGCTTACTGACTGACTTGTCGGAGAGTGCGGGCATTGAAGGCGTCAGTCTTTACCTGTTGTCTTGGCCTCAGAAATCAATAATCGTCCGAAGATATATGGAAGGCAGAAGAAATAGGGGTTAAAACAGTAGGAGAAATTCGAGATCGGTTAGTAATGTCGATGTCGAGAGAACGATAACTCCTTATACTTCCCGGTGGTTTATGCAACAGAAGAGGATTGACTTGAGGGACCCCACCCTTACTATCTGACTCAAAAGTCTGACCTGGGGGACCCTACCCAGAGCCAATGACTCAATAGTCTGACTCACCTGGCAGTGAGGGGCTTGCCTAGCCCGAGGGTGCAGTGAATAAAACATTGATATCTCTGAGCACTGCTGCGCGCAGTGGATGTACTCGAATGTACATCAGGCTTTTGGGAGATAATAGATGTTTTTCGACCGTATTGGATAATCCGCCGACGGTCACGGTCAACCTTTGGGCGATCGGAGTGCTCTTTGTTTGAGGGCACCTTTTCTAACTCCCTTCTTCCTGATACGGAAGACAACAGTACCGTAACTATGAAAATAGTTCTGTTGTATGCCCATGGGATCGTGCCTCACCACCTAAGTCCTCCTATGCGGTCAGTAGTGCGACATGCAATCCTATGAGTGTAACTGCTTTTCGTCTGACTGTTCCTCTTTGGCCTGTCTGACAAGGTTGCACCTGTAAGGACCGGAGTCGTAGTGAGCAGAGCCCACCGGATCAAAACATAACACAAGCCCGACCACCTCGCCGAGGTAGCAGTGTAGGTCGGGCTTCGCACGCTAAAGAAGTTACAGATTTAGAAGTCGAACTTCTACCATGTAAAACAAGCGCGCAACTTAGGAGACACATTGTTAAGGCGACGAAGACCCGAACTCAGAATTTATTGTAAGCAAACTTCTTTCTTAGTAGAACCGCAGACAATTGGAAGAAACTGTCAACAGAAGTGGTGAAGACTGAGACTGAACCATTGTTGGCGATCAGCATCAGTGGACATTGCATCGGATAAGTGAAATCCACAATAGTGACATCTAGATATAGCAGCACTGTCGAAAAAAAATCCACGGTTGAGTTCACCATTACTATCTCTTTATGGGATTATCGCTTACGACAGTCAAGGCACAGTCTTCCATTCTAGTGAGTTTATTTTTCTTAACGGAGAACTTTGTTCACTCTCCTTTTCGTTAACCGGCTACAAATCATCGTTCTTTTCCCAACTATATTGTGAGAAATAAAGCCCTACTTTCAAGGTAACCGGCCAACGAAATGTTCCTGGAGCGTTTAAGGTAGTGATAACTGCTTTTAGATTAACCAGGAGTTCCATATAAGCTACTAAACAGTTCACGTTGAGTTATGGTTGAGTATTTCCCTACACTCCAACTTGAAACGAAAACGGCATCTTCTCTAACTGTCGCACAACTCAGAAGGCAAATGAGGCACTAGACAATTGTTAACAAGTGTAGTTAGCTACGGTCATCTGGGAAAAAACAGCTACGAAATAGTGTGATGGATTTTTATCGAAACCGAAATGACACATTAACAACGTGAAACACATTCACCAAAAATACCAGAACCACTTGATGGTTTCGAAAACCTATAGCATTGAAAAGTTGGAATACAAGTGAACGTGATGAACTACTGTACGCAAATTAAGTTAATTAAACAAAATAAGTGGTACATACAGACGGTATACACCCAGCTAAAGTTTATAGATTTACAAACACACCCGTGCACCTTTTACGTTCCATTAGGTTTACACATGGGACTATAAACAAAAACTCAACAAACAATAAAAGTATTACAACCGGCGTGCAGATGACATTTTAAAAATTCAAACAGCTTCCAACCATGATAAAATGACGATACAAAGTGAACTGCAAAAACGTTCGTGAAAGTAAGTAGACAAATAGATTAATGCATTGGCTACGGAAGTAAAAGCAGTAAACCTTCAGGTTAAAACAATTCCAGGATTAAAAGCACTAATCTAGATCTGATTCCGAGATTTCACCACTTAGTTACTAATTGCAATACTCGGCCAACCCTCCCTGAAACTCATGTGGGTGCTTAACGTGAGAACTGAGTGACAAATGGGAGAGAAACAACACCTCATTTCGCCCTGACCAATTTTAATTCAGGCGGAACCACAAGGTCATGTGATCTTTCAGCGATTTCAGCGTGGCTAGCTCGAAAGTCAGTGACGGCTTGCTCATCGGCGACTGCTACTTCCTTGGTCGAATCAAACCGTCTAACCAACCCAAACGATTGGTTCAAGCCGACCTATGGAGCCTGTGGGGTACAATCGAAATGGGTCAAAGGTCGTTTACTTACCATCGTAGAAGCCATTGCAATCCACATACACTCACCCCCCGTTATGCTCACAGAAACGTCCGGTCAAAACACTGAACCTCAAGTGGTCATGCTCCAACACCCCGAATCGTTCTGTTATGTAGGCGTGCGGATTTTTTCAAAAACGTTTACAACCCACGTGACTGGAGTTATGTAATTATATCTGTAGCGATTATAATAAATATTTTTGATAATCGCACTCCACTGCGCACTGATGGCGATTTTGGTTTTGTACTATCTCAGAGCTATTCAAGCTATTAATCTGTAATATCCGTCCCCTGGCTAAAACCACAACTCGCTCCGTGTGTAGCGACTATAACAAATGATATTTTTGATAATCGCATTCACTTGTACATTTGTGATGATTTTGGCTTTTTGCTCACTTTTCTTTTAGTCAAGCTATTACACTTGTAATATCCGTCCCGGGGCTACAATGACAACTCGCTCCGTGCCCCGCTAGCTTGACGTGTTTTCTCTGTACACTTTATCTTCCAGGGTCGATACCAATACACGAGGGTCAACGCGCTTAGTCCTTGCTTTTCATTGTCGATTGGTTTTCGATAGTGACTACAGACTGGGTAGTAATCTGTTGGACCAGTTCCAACAAGCGGACAGCTGTTCGGGTGCTGCCAAAGATGCACCGTTGTTGAATTTCTAAGGTAAACTAAACGCTCAGACATCATCATACTAGCGGGCGATTTTAATGTTTAGCTTGGTCGTCTTTCTCCGGATGAGAAACGGCTGGGAGGTATGTTTGGTGTCCGTGCACTGACGGTGGCGAAAGACTGCTGCAGCGGTGTGCATCTCATGATCTAGATTTCGGGCACTGCATTCCAACGCAGGAAGGTACTCTGTGCTTATCAGCGATGGACACAACTCG
>LUCH01000652.1:128912-140662 GCA_013368495.1 Paragonimus heterotremus | reverse complement strand
TGAACCTATATAAATGTATTGTATTTAACTTGATGATGAAGTACTGAAAACAGTTCTTCTCATGATCGATTTGGTTCTCATAGCGTCAACTCTGGTTGCTCGTGTCACTTTCCAGTCAACTTAGCGTCACTTTTTTGTTGTCAGGTTTTAAACATATATAAATAAATGTTTCATGTAATTAACCAGTGTGAGTAATCAAAACTCATGCATCGGATATGGTAGATCTTCCTCCTGTCTTGATGACCCAGTGAAATATTAGGAGCCCGAGTCCACAAAATCGACAAGTTATAGATGCACATATGAATGCGGTAATCGTTATATTGGGGAAAGCGTAAAAGTTGGGGGCTGGCCATATTTCAAATTGGATGTGAGATCCGATTATTCAGCTTTCATGGAATCACTATCAACTACAGTTCGACAAAACGTAGCATACAGTTGATGGTGTATTGCTTCAAACAACTGTCTTTTAGTCTATATGTACAATGAACATAACAAACATAAAACTAGCGTGTAATGAGAGTATAGAAAAGTGACCGATTTCACACGTTTGAGTGTGCATTGTGCTCGAGAGAGCGTCCGTCGGCGCGCTCAGGAATGTAACACTTCGACGTCCACTGTACGCAGGATACTGAAGTATTGGACATACCAGGATGCCTGATTGCAGGAGCGTTGGTGATCGAATGCGGACAGATGTGAGTCATTATAAACGTGCTATTTACGGGAAAGGGATATATATATTCCACAGTGCCTATTGACGAAAGAGTATTCTATCTGAATAGACGCTATTCGTCGCAAAACGTCACTGGCAGAACACTCTTATGTTAATTTGTGCGATCGATCACTTCTTTCCAAGTCATTAACACTGCCAGCTGTAACAATCTTTTCCATCAGCCTTCGAACTGATTTATAGATAACCGGTCACGTATCCACACTTTGTACTAAACTTCTTAGTGGTCTTACCGTGCTTTCGCCAGAGGCCGTATAGACTAGGACTTGTTTGTAACGACCGTCGAGTTATGCGTAGCCCGACAATGCATCCCCAAATTAAAAACAAGATTAGACCTAAATATTTATACGGTACTATTGAAGAAACTGCATCAATAATTACAATAGACAAACTTCAATTGTTCCTGACGGTAGTCTCGTTCAACAAATCATTGGTTTCACAACGAGATCAACAAGGCCAAAGGCGAATCGTCATGCGAGTAGCCAGATCAGGAATGGCTACTCGCGCAGCAGACGGTTAATGGCAGATAGTTCAATAAAACGACGGGATGGATAAATTGTTGAGAACAAGTGTCAAGTTGGTGAGAAGAAATAAGAATGCAAACAGTGGGGACGAGTTTTCTCAGTTCACAGACCAAAAAGTTAATACCGTCCAATACGTTGTTCACTTATCAGACTATCGGCACTTCGTTCTCTTACTTGTGTTATAGCAGTGTGATCTGGTTCCAGTTATGATTATTCGCCCAAACGAAACCGCAAACAGCTACTGCTCGGCAAACTGAACTGCTCAAATTGTAACCCAACATAACTCAGCACACAGTCACCAGAACGACACAAACGCAAATTCGTGCGCGAACTGGTCACCCAAGAGCCCACAAGCCCGACATGCCCTCGGTGAAATGAAGGTATCGGTTCTAAACCGTCATTGGTCATTCACACGTTCAGCCTGCACACTTAGTTTTCGATCGATCACTTGGTAGTTCTTACATCTGTTTCACCCTTGAATGCAGTCTCTTATTGGTCAGTTTAGTGGGGGGGAAATATAGTGAAACCACAATCCGTCAGAGATTTGTCGTATTTTCACTTCGTCTATTTGCACCCACCGAAGCATGTGATTTCCAAGTCCAGGTTTTTCGCTCTGAAGCGCTGCAACGTGTGTGAGCAGTTCGTTGTTTTCGGCCGTGGACCATGGTGGCCAATACACTATGTCGACAGGGTCCGGCGATTTGACTGGAAACACGCGCACACTCCAACCTCACCCACTCACAGCCAACTAATCGGACTGTGATTACAACGATGTGTTGGCCACGTTCGCTCACCCGACTCGGTCAGCACACCTGTTCGTTGCTGTGTTTTCCGGTGAGAAAAGAAAAAATTCAAAAATTCGGACATGTCACACACCTGAACCATGATCGCGCGTTTGTTCGGACTCCGAATCTTGTGGCCTGGTTTCTATTTCTGGGACGTACGACACGTCCAGTCGACTGACTGAACCGGTAGCTTATCGGCTCACACACAGCCGCTGCATCCGCAACCAGGATCATGCTCAGAATAAGTGGCTTCTCTGTGATTGTCGAGACAACCGATGTGGGCGGAAGCAACCTGATTACGAAGTGAACTGAGCCGAGCATACATCCCATGCCGTTAGTGGGAGCGGAAGCACCTGGAATAAGTCCGCACGTCTTTCATTTTGATATTGGCTTGACCAACTAGGGTTACTTGCCTGGCACATCCGAATTAGCAGCTTGACTTGTGGTGCTATGTGATCCGTCTACTCTTCTGCTGGTTCACTTGACCTGTCAGTAGATTTTCTTGAGGCGAGCTGAAACACTTGCCGATATATCTCTCCTAAAGAACTGATATTGTCAGAACATGTCACCCCTATATTCTCACCGTGGCAGCAGCCACACCGATTTCAATCTGTTAGCCCGAGTATGTCGAGGATGTCGTCTATCGGTTTGTATGATGTGTACAATTAAAACTCATCTTCTCGTATAGAAATGCTGAAGCACTTAATGTCTGTCAACTAGTGATCACATAAAGTTCATTCATTTTGTGTACTGGCATTAATGCTAGCGTAAGTGGATCATTCGAACATTCGCACGAAAATTAAAAGCAGATCCGTTTGGATTCACAATGTGGAATAAACAATTACTTGAACTGTTTAGCTGAAAATTTAGTGCACCCGAAGCTTGGGTTTGCATTTAGAACACACCGACCAGATATGACGAGAGCACAGCCGTGGTTACTCACCCATAGCGTCCAGCTGATTCTGTCTGCCTGACTTTCTCTAGTCTTTATTCACATCAAACAAGGTGTGGTGACACAATTACCTATAGCTCCAAGGTAAAAAATACATCTAACGGAAAATTTCATACTCATTCTGGAGAGCGCAAGACAAAACTGGTTAGGTTAGTAAAAATGTGGTTTGTATAAGGTCCTACGACTTGTTGTGAAAGCCTTAAAAATCACCCACATGTATTCGAATCGGTCTACGCTCTGTCACTGGCTTCGGTCAGCATTAAAGTGTACTTTCCCGACTGTCAAACTTCTGATTTTAACGCTAGGCAATTATTTAACAAAATCCCAGTCAACTTGATCGGTAAGTCGACTGTTCTTACTGTCAACTCATGAAGTATCAGACCATATACATTTACGGGCCCATGTATCAAGATGAATCGAGAAAGGAACGCAAGGCTCACATGATCCAATCAGGTGACCGAATAGCTGTTCCGTTCGATCAGTGCTACAGCGTGCACAGCCTAGGATTCATATTTGATTTGGTACGGTTTCGACCATCATGCATGTAATCTTAAAACTTATTCCCTGATACGTTGTTTGAGTTATTTAAACGTATTCGACAAAACGAATACACCTATTAGATATTTACATTTATTCGTCACGCGCTTTTGAACAACAGGATGAATTTTCAAAAAAGCCTCTAACATCATCCAACAGAAAGCAACAAGTGTATTCCAGAGTAATATTTGTTCAAGCTTTTCATACCTGAAATCCGAAATATTCAGTTCCTTTGGGATGTATGGATAGAAGGGGCAGAGAAAACGAATAAACTTATTCAGCTGACATTCACGTCGGTAGTAAATGGGTGACTAAAATGGAAAAAATATCTCGAGTATAACGGTTAGGAGTACAGTTCAGTTCAGTTCAGTTCACAGCCAAACCCACAGTAAGCAAAGGCTAACAGTCAGATGATCCTGAACAACCCGAACCGTTTAGTGACATCCGATCAGTCTGTGATTGATATACTTACGAATTTTTTAACTGTGATCAGTCACCAGGATTGTAAACGAATATGTAATACTGACGTTGTGACGTGCCCTGCAACAGATGTGGTATTTTATCAGGCAAAATTGGACAAGCAAACCATTTTCAAATTACATGATTCATATCAACGGACAAAAATCATTCCAAGAGCTCTAGAGATTACTGGTAAGTAACAGCTGAATTCGGCTGCTATAACTTGACTACTCATCACGAATTATCGGTGCCTTTACATCCCCATACACTTATCAAATTCATAGACTTTTCAACTTCCGACCGTAGCAAGAATACACTCTATCAATGAGCTCCAACAAGAACAAAACTGGAGCACAGTGTTTCCTTTAGGAAGGGCTTCATGAAACGTATATGGGTACACGAAACCAACGAACAATTGTGAGTGATGTTCAGTTTATATTTTTCAAAATCACTCCTACTTACCAGTTATCAAAATAACGCTCAACAAGCTTTTATGATTTTGACTTGGAGGGAAGTCCTAGTCATGAAGTCACTGACTGGAGTTAACGGGACAGTCATTGTGTCTCCTATCGAAGCGATCAGGCAACTTGAGCATCACTCACAACCTAGCGTTCGCGCTTGACAGTTCAGTCTTGTCTAATGCAAAGTCAGTGGTACAGTGGGCAAAATGGTTATTTCGTGAACGAGTCAACAGAGTCTAAACGCGATCCGATATGCATTACTGACGACTCTAATAAGAGGGAAACTCGACCATAGTGTTTCTTTTCGAAAGGGACTGGCCGAAAAGTCTACAGAAACGCAGAAGCAGCGATCAGTTGAAAAGATACCTGGTTCGGCCCTGTAGGGTTATTTGTGTAGCGAAGATGTAAAGGTCACGGACTCTGGTTACATTAGTCCTCTAAAGCGTATACATTATCACCGTTACTGTAGTCGAAACAGCCCAGTCGGTTTTTGTCAAACGCCCATGGTATCAGGGGAAACGGAACAAACTTAAATCCAAAATTTTGAGGGGAATTTTATGATCAATGAACATCAAAAGTAGACAGAATTGGCAACTCTGTGCTTCCACTGTTAACCACGACAACACTCCACTCAGTGGATCAGACCTAACTAACCTACGGCTGTGTAAAGGCACCAATTTTGAGTCTGTGACACACATCATAAGGACAAATTCAGACGTGCTGCAAGTCTTGGCGTAATAAAGCAACCAAGTCGTAACGCGCACTCAGTGTGCCGTTCGCCCACCGCCAGAACGGAAAACGACCTTGAAAGTCTAGTCTACGCGACAGTCGGTCCTACAAAAAGGTTTCTATTATGTAGGGGTAGACATTCAAGGTCATTTGGCTGGGTATGACAACGTGAACGATAGACAGGGCAGGGCCAACTTGTGAATCGGACTGGCGTATAAGCTGGTTAACGCACTAAACCGGCTGTTTCAACAGCGGGTGTGTTGACAGTTCAGATGAATGAAACGGCGTCACTGTACTCGTCGTGCTCTGGGCTGGTGTGGCATTCGATGAGCCTTACAAAATGTCCAAAAACAGAAAAATAGTCACTGGTTTTCAGACCCTTATCCGACAATGCTACCAAAGCATTGGTCACGTGACTGCTTTTAGTCTACTCGTATGACAAAGACGGGTGAGAGAACCTGTGTCGCCGTTTGGGGGAAACGGTGACAAAGAAGTGGTTAGAGAACACCAGCGCTGCCACGCTCGAACGTCACGTGCATGAAAGCACTTTGAAAACACCCACTTTGACACGGTTATCCAGGTAATGATTGTGCCTCAGCGGGGCAGATGTGCAACACAGAGAAGGCACCAGTCTCCTAAGCTGGCGTACTGAGTAATGTGTTTGGTTGCACCTGGGTTATGGGACGACCCCGTCACAAGCTGCTGTGTCTTGGTTCGGTGAGTTAATCAATAGACGCGCCAACCACCCCTTTATGAAAGCACTGTGCCACCGGCTGTCGTGACCTGGGCTGAGCAACAGTTGTCGTCAAGCCACAAGAATCCAATTACTTCCGGTAAACCAATGAGATATACAAATGAGTGAGAATGGCGCTGGTGATATGCGTAAATTTGATACCAAAACAGTACGGATATTTGGATCATGTCTGTGGAATGCTAAAGCACCGTTCAACAGGCACGAAGATGTTTCGATTACACGCCTACCGGCCGTAAACCAATGACGTCATGTGTGTTTAAAGCATTTACTGATGGGTTTGCCAAAAATTCGGTGAGTGACTCACGGTTAGCTAAGCTGGACGCCACCGCATTCTGAATAGCATACCAAGCCTAGGGATGATGGTCGGAATGTTGTCACAGCATCTCTACACATCACAGACTTTGGTGAATAAAATCTCGAGAGAATTCAGTTTCAAAACATCCGGAGAACTATAGTTCATAATGTCCACTCCCAATTTTGCACCTGGCGTCTCAACAGGCTGAGCTATACTTACCGATAATACCATCTTTTATCTGAGAGAAATGTTACCGAAACCACGTTATTGAATCTAAGAATATCTTCAGCGATTTGCTGTCACTCAAATTCACATAACGTTGAGGTCATTGTTTGAGTTAGGGATCTTGAAGCTGAGTGGACAAAAACTCAACCGTGCTGAGAGAGGGCTTGAGCGTTAAGTTACTAATCCTACGAGTGCTCTTGAATCCAGCCAAGTTTGATTTATATGCTCTTAAATATTATAATGTTTCTTGAAGCGGTACACTCGCAAAGAAAGTTACAACCAAATACATTCTCGGCCACCTTCTCAAAGTCTACCATAAAAATTAACTACAACTGTGGCTTCAGGTGCTTCAGGATCGTAGATCGTGAGACTGGTGGAGTAGTGCTACGTAAACGGTAGATACACGTGGATGCAGTTGAATAACTAGTGGATATGTAGTCCTAAAATTAACATCCGATTCCCAGTCAAAAAAACCACGCAGAAATTGGAGATGTTCGCATGTGTTGACCGTTAGAATCTTTCTGCCTACTTGGCCACTATCATACCGAGAGAAGTGACTTTCATCATTCTCACAGAATGACAGTGTCTTGATAGCTCACTCAGAGTACACAGGATTGATGATGTGAAAGTTTCTTTTTTACGTTAGCCACTGATTACCTTCTGTAAATTCCCAAACCTCGACGGTGCCTTTACAACGTAGCTTTATGTAACTTGCGGATAGGTAGCTATAGCAATTCTTGTTACATTGAATACGCTGTTGATTGGGTTTCTCATTCCGTTTTTGGTACAAGTGGCTTCTTGCATTAAGTAACTTGCTCACACTCTACTGTGTATGGATGGATAAAGTACATTTCAAGTTGTCAATTTTACATTGACTGCGGTCATAATAAATCATGATGTTCACTTGTAAACAATACACGTCGACCGGTTTCGCCCTTGTGTAGACTCACTAAGTACATAGAAAAATAACTTGAACGCGATTCGATCTAGCAACCCTTTCTGTTATGAACTAAACATCTAATCCATCAGATCATCGGTCCTATGAGCATCGTTTGCAATAGGAACGATTCGTATAATTGGTGTGTAACTAGTACACATTCCGCTAGTTTGGATGAATAAAATTTACATCACACTGACGTTAAGACTCATTCTCTCCTTTCCACTCAACAGTAATTGGAAGAATTTTTCGAGAGAATGCCACTCGGTTATCTGGGAACGTGCTTGAAACCGATTGAGAAATCATAACTTCAGAACCACTGGTAACTCGTAATTATGTTTATTGGCACCGTCTCGTTCCTCATTCAGAACCTTCTTGAAAAGTAGCTTAGGGATTGGGAATGTGCTGGCCGATAAGTCTGATTACAGTAAAAGACCGGAAACGCAGCTAGCTAGATAAATTACTGCACTCTTTACAACTGGTTGCTTTGGACGTCTTATTGCACGTTTCGGAGTACTAATTAAAATCGTCGCTGATACCAGTCCGTAATTCGTGAATTGCAAATTCAGCCAGTTCCTCAGGTGACATGATATATGACACACGCTGACTGCTCCCTAAAACCTACTGACCAGCGGAATGGTGGGACGCATGAATCGTTCCCTAAAAGAGTAGATCCAAACACCACGGTTGGAAGGGCAAATATGGGATGACTATGCCTTCCGGACATTACTTGCAGACCTTATGAATTACCACAGGGTAACAGACAAGAAGGTTACTGGGCTAATATTATGGACTACCTTACGTACAGAAATAAACGCAACTTCTCAACTTACATAAGAAGACAATGGAGAGGGAAATCAATGGCAAATCTACCAGAGTATTTACGCGAAAGGGGTAAAAATACAAACTTCAGAAGCACAAGTTCGCCTGAGAAATTAGGTTGATTTCAAAATGTGTGCTGATAACTACTGTCAGGGGGAACTGTTGGATTTTCAAATCTGTTGAAACATAATCAATTGCAGAATCAGTAGGATGTCCTCCACTTTTTGTTAGAATATTGTTATGACCATAATAACGATTGGTACAAGTAACAGTGAGATTCTGAATTGCTTCACCTGGTTCTTGTACCGTTTTAAAATATCTGTGTCTGGCGGTGTATGTACTGACGCTTAATCCTCGAGAACTACCTTTAAGATTAGGCTTTCTTGAAAATCCAGGGCACACTAAAGCCGTTGTCCTTCCAAGCACAAAATCAGACGAAGAACTTTCGTCCTGTCCTCATTTTTCAAATCCGGTGATGCAATGATGACCGGAAGAATTACCATGTGTTAAAACTTGTTATCATCTGAAGGGAAATCAAAAGCAGAACTTGAGGCAAAAGGCAAACCACAATTTTATTGAGTTTCCATCGCTTATTTTACAGAAATAAAACAGTCATAAAATTAAGAAATACGATTAGTGCCGGAGCCTCAGTCATCCAACTGGTTGACATGACTCAGCATATAGCTTGATTGTGTAAACGCTCGACATACCTTAACAAGTCTTTTTACACCGGTACTCCCTACTACAAAATTTGATGCTACGCAGGAGTGTCATGTGGATTGGTCACTGACAGGCCAGTTTGCTCGAACTGCGGAAACTGATTGGCTGTAGCCCTCCGCGAATCTTTGGTCGACCTCACGTCGATTAGCCCGTCTAGTCGAATTCGTTTTCATCCTCCCTCTTTTCAAAGTACATTCAACTCGTGATTCTTGATAACACCTTCTCGCTTGTAGGGAGATTCCCTGGATCCGACACCCCCGATTTTCTCAAATGCATTCGATTCCTGTTTTTCAAATTACCCCCAGTTTTCACTTCATACAACCGAAGCTCGCATTCCCTCACCACAACTCCTTCTGTCCATTACGGTAGGTTTTCTGGGACGCAGTGTACCCACATCTCACCGCCCACATTTACAGCAGGTAAATCGCCTGATCCTCTGCGGTAGTGTCAGTTTTGGTTTAACATTCATGGTCGTCTTCTCCGTTGAATTTGCTGAGCTGAAGTGAGGAACATAGTCTCACTAGGAGTATCCCGTTCCCCGAGAAGCATCACACACGCATCACTTGCGGTCAGCTGTGCAAGTTTAAACAGTTCCTTTGCCATTTTGACCGTTGCCTAACTTTACCATTCGACTACATGTAGTCCGGGCTGCTTGCACGACGCAGGAATCCCCACTTTTCGGCGAAAGTTTTTAAATTTCGTGTCTGAAACGGTTTCAGACATGTCATACGGCGCAAACTGAGCCCAGAGTTTGTTAACGACTGTGTTGGGAGTAGTAGAATTCAGCCATTCCAATCCGCAGAAATCGCTGGAATGTTCCAATGTGACCAACCACTGTTTATTGTTGAATGCAAAGATGTCCGCAGATAATGTTCTCTAGGGTAGTTGAGAGATTTGATGCATTGGCATCGTTTCTTTAGTTTGTTTTGAGTCAATACTCCAGCTAGCAGTACAGCTTTGTATGTTGTCTCTTATGGGACTTGATATGTGAGACAAACACTCCAGATACAGCGGTTCAATCTTGTATGTGTTAGATGAACATGCTATGACATTTTTTTTACTGGAACGTTTGTGGACTTGCAATTATTTGTCTTTGAATATTGAACCAACTTTCTGGATAGGCTCACCACGGTCGTTGAGGAAAACGGCTAATTCTAGTGGCAACTTTTACTCATCCTGCTGCCATCTGCTTTTAATTGTTTCAACCAGTCGTTGTAACGTAACTTCCTCTACTGTTGTTTCTTCGGGGTCTGCAATTAGGGTGGTTTCTATCAAAGTGTTAGCTATAACCGTAATAGTGTCAGAGTGAAACTCCTCGAAGGACGAAGTTTTCCCATAGACTCTGGACAGTGTGTCACCTATGTACATCTGCGTCCCAGCTGACGGATAAATTCGACATAATATTTTAACTTTCTGATTAATACCGTTTGTAGTCTTCTCAATGCGGCTGATAATCGCTCCTTTATTAATGTAGCTAACGGTTTGTCATTGGTATGCACTACTGTTTTTCGACCAAAGGTAGTGAACCGTTCCAATGCGAGTATCACTGCTAACATTTACATCCCATTGTGTACGTAGTTCTGCTCTGCCGATGAACGTTTCTTGTGGCGACAATCTGTCGGTCCTTTATTTTGTAATAATAGTGCCCCAGACCAGTTTCCTTGCCACCGTATTGAATAACCAGAGGTAGTACTGGATTGTAATAGTTCAGTACTGGTAGTAGTTCAATAATAACTCGTTTTATTTTATCGAATACGGTCTGTTTTTCTTTCTTTCAGTCTCATGATACCCCTTCAGTTGGATGGATTGCATCATGTCAGACTCAAATAAACGACCACGTTATTCAACCGTGATACTACTTTCGCATCCTCAGGAACGGGCGTAGTGAGGATAGCCTTTGTCTTCTCGGGTTCTATTTTGAGTCCATGTGGCGTTAGCAGATGTATGTGAAAGATGAACTCTTTTCCTTGGAACGCCACTTTGTCGTGCGGTTGTGAATTACTTGCTTGGAGCATCGCTTCAAAAATTCCTCCAGGCTTCGGCCATAATTCTCCATAGTCTTTCCGAAAATCAACACGTCATCTGCGACACAAGTGACTCTTTTCAATTTGACTAGCCCTTGGATTAGTCGATGTTGATAAATTTCGCCGGATATATTCAGTCCGAAGGTCAAACGTAACCAACCGATAAAACAGAGCGGGGATAGTCATAATCACAAATGTAGATGCTAATTGTATACTGGGCTGTCGGAAGGTTGCATAAATGTTCATTCCATATAAAATTAAAAACATCGCAGTGCATTCACTGAAAGATACGTCTCAGTTCGTTGATTCTGTCCGGTCGCTGAGTGTGGAAAACAAGAAGGTGTTTTCCCTTGATGTTTGCTCCCTGTTTACGAATGTACCATTGGTGGAAACCGTTGACTACCTCTGTGGGTATATTCGTTCAGAAGGTTTAAATGTGGGCTTATCCGTGGACACGCTCAAGAAGCTGATATTAACGTGCACACAGAATATACACTTTCAGATTGATGGGAAAAGGTACCGTCAGAAGGACGGCGTTGCAATGGGATCACCGTTAGGCCCACTGTTGGCAGAAATCTTCATGGCAATGTTAGAAAGGACTAAGCTTCGTGGGTTTATTGACAATTGCACTTTCTACAAAAGGTACGTGAATGATACAATCTGTGTAGTTGACGAAACTGTGGATCTGAATAGCCTACTTGCTGAGGCGAACACAGGACACTCTAATCTCAACTTTATACTTGAGGCCGAGAAAGATGGACGACTATACTTCTTGGATGTAGCATTGAATCGTCGTACA